>CAJNOQ010000914.1:0-39255 GCA_905250885.1 Didymodactylos carnosus | reverse complement strand
ATAGCTTGATACAGCAAAGAAGTCTAGGAAAATAAGACATCTCCTTATCGTTATTTTCCTGGACTTCTTTGCTGTATCAGGCTATATGGTTTGCAAAATTTTCCGACCAAAAACCTTTTGGGTTTCTACAGGTTAGATTTAAAAGATAAAAAAGAAAGGAGTTCTTGTGATTATGACACACTGTACTGCATAGATAACACCCAAACGCTTCTCTTCGATATCGTTAATGACTGGTCCCAACTGTCTGGACATTCTGATCAGCTCATTTTGTAGAGAATTTAAAGGGCTATCCAATGATATGCTTTTGAAAAATATACAATTTTTATTACGCTAGAAAAATGACTAAAAGTGTGTTTAAAGCACTAAAATAGGTGAAAATCACGACATCGGCCAAGTATTCCGACTACTGACCCATGCGGGCATTTTTTTGGAAGACTTATTTATAGCTAACTCATTTTAAAGCTTGAAAAGTTCTATCTTTCTATATATAAAACATTCCGGTTCTCAGTACATGAGTTCAAGACTCCGAACTTCTTTAAAGTGCTAAGGTAGGTGAAAAAAACTTTTTAACAAGTTTGAATAAAATTAGATATTTATTTTGCTTTTGACTGACTCGAAAGGGACTCGAGTCGGTTTATCAAGTTTCTAGAGTCTTTCACATCGAGTCCGAGTTTGAGTCATAGGAAAATGCTGGCAAACTTCACTTTTCCAAGAAACATTTACATAAGTGAGTTAAAACGTTTTTTCCTTATCACGGTATTGATTGAATAAAGTATCTACCGATACGGTCCAGCTATTCACCTGTTTCCGATGTTCATAATAAACATGTTAAAAGAACCACATTTGTTTTTGCGCACATAAAATGCATATAAAACAAGGCTACGTGCTAACGAAAGTAGATAAAAGGAGAAAAATTAAGCGGATTCACAATAAAAGATACTTGTACATTTTTTTTGAGCTCTAAGTTGTTGCATGAGTCCATATAAGATTGAGAGAAGGATGTAACATTTAACAATTTTTTATTATCACATTATTTAGAATTTTCGACTTAACTACAGTGTTATTTAAGAGCATGATTCCAGCAAAAGGATATGCTGTTCTTGAAGCAAATGGTCCATTTCAAATATACAACTTTAATCGACGTGCGCTGGGCCTAAATGATGTTTTGATTCATATTCACTATTGCGGTATATGTCATACCGATATTCATCAAGCGAAAAACGATTGGCAAGGTGGAAAATATCCAATGATACCCGGTCATGAAATTACAGGCAAAGTGGTAAAAGTGGGTGAAAATGTAAAACGTTTTAAAGAAAATGATGCAGTAGGAGTTGGATTCTTAGTAGATTCATGTCGTTCCTGTGAGCCGTGTAATAAGGATCGTGAACAGTACTGTGCTAACGGATATTCGGGGACATTTAATGGTACGGAACAGGACAAAGAAACACCGACGTACGGTGGATATTCAAATTATATTGTTGTCACTGAACATTTTGTTGTGAAGATTCCTGATGGATTACCGCTAGATTCAGCATGTCCACTCATGTGTGCAGGTACAAAATGATAAATGGTAGAATTATTTTTCAATAAAAATACTTCTTTTCCATAGGTATAACCAGTTATTCTCCATTAAAAAAATATTTAGGAAAAAATGCCAAAGTAGCTGTTATTGGGCTCGGTGGTGTTGGACATATGGCAGTGAAATTCGCTAATGCACTTGGTGCAGAAGTCACAGTCCTAAGCACTAGTGAAGAAAAACGAACAGATGCCATGAGACTAGGTAGTATCATTTTCATCTCATAATCGGCACACCATTTCATATTTTATTTTATTCAGGTGCTAAACATTTCATTGTATCAAAAGATGCGGAACAAATGAAATCAGCATCTAACAAGTTCAATTTTATTTTTGATTCGGCTTCAGCCGACCATGATGTCATACCTTATTTGCAACTCTTAGCGTTTGAAGGAGTTTTTTGTGTTGCTGGAGCTCCTGTAAAACCTTTGAACATACCGGCCTACATTTTAATCGCTAAATGTCCAATAGTGACCGGAGTATTCGTTGGAGGTATAAAAGAAACACAAGAGATGCTCGAATTTGCTGCAAAACATAAGATAACATGTGACATAGAATTACTAAAAGCAAGCCCGGAAAATTTGGCAACAGCGTTCGAACGTACACTCAATAATGATATTAGATACAGATTTGTTATTGATCTTCAAAATGCTTTTACTTGAATGTTTTTTCTGTTCATATATAATATTGTGTTTATATATAAATATAGCCTGCTCGGTGAGAGTAATCCTAATACTCTGAGAATTATGCAGGTTCGGGGACATATTTCGCTGTAGCACTAATCATAAGCTACAAAATTCTCGTGAAGAGAGCAAAATATCTGCGAGATTCTATGCAGAATTCTCATAGAAAACAACATAATTCTCGTGTAAAAGCATTATTCTCGTGAGCTAGACAAGAAAGTTTTTATGAGAAGATACAAAATTCTCGTGGAGGAGCCATTTTTGTCGTTGGAGTAGCATAATAGCGGTTAGGTGATTTCTCTCCCACCCCTCGCAGATTTGAGCACTCTAAGTAAAATTGACATAAGTTTTGATTGAAGTGTTGCTCAAGGTTGGGAGATTTGCGATTTTAACCAGAAGTGTTTACTCCACAAACTAGTATCGTTGAGAATTTGTTTAATCCCAGAGTTTTACTGGAATATCGGAAAAATGAGTGGTATATGTATTTTAGAAAACTTCTTCAGAAATTGTCAAAAAGATTTGATACTGGTAAAAACAGTGTGAATTCTAATGGCAGATATTGTGGTCTATGCAACCATCTTCTTAGCTCAGTATTGAGTTCTTATACAAAAAATCTATATTTCTGACGGTAAGGCTTTAATAAATCATGTCTTCAATTCTACTATGATCTACAATGAATAATTAACGCGCTCGCGTTTAGTAAACTTACTTTTTTATAAAGCACTATAATGATGAAAGTCAGAAGTTAAAGATTATTTCATGAGATGTGTCTGTCACATGAAAGAACGCATTGGTCATACGTTTATAACTTGTAGGAATACAAGCATGACAACAGAAAAGAAAATGAACAAAGCAAGTTTACATTCTCGTGCATCGTTCACAACATAGAAAATCAAAACTTTCCGTTGTCTACCTGTTTTATTTTCTCGATCTAATAGAAAGTCGAACAGAACTCTAAATATAAAAGGTTATTAGGTAAAAATTACTTTAAAAAATTTACTTTAGACAATGTCCTAAAATGCATTGAATTTAGTCTTATTTTTCTTCGCTTAGTTGCGTCATTGATTCTAAATGATTATTTTTTTTGTTCAATAATGAACGAATATTCTTGTTAGTATGAATGATTATCTGGAATGATTAATTACACATTTCTATACTGTGGCACAGCATGTAGCAAGAGAAAATGAAGAGATAAAAATCAATTTGTAGAGAAAGTAACAGTCATAATGATGTAACTCATGATAAGTTTATTCAATTTCGTAAAAATGTTTGAAATTTGATCTTTAGAAACACAATCATCACGTGTCATTTCAATTTAAATAAACAATATTCGATCATCAATAGCATACACAGAGTGAAGGAAAATATCTGCTTATACTCACCAGAATACACATGTCATGTCAGTGATATTTGATAGGAACCACGATAATAGATGATTATAACATACATAGAGCATACAGTAGTAAATTTCTTCTGATAAATTCTGTGTTTAGACCGTATTATGTAAATGTACAGAAAAAATTCTAATGACATGTAAATGGTCCATTGTGAATAATTTAAATTATTCTGTCTATTTCAGATTTCAGCCACTTGATATCAATAGTTAAAAGTCGTTATACTTCCTAATTTATCTTTTCTTATATTGTTATATATTTTTATTGATTTTAACACAAGGTTAGCGGTCAAAGACCATTATGGACTTCACAATAATAAAAATGTTATCAGTAAGTGATCACAGAAAGGTAGAGGAAACAACAAGAGTAACAAAATAAAAAACTAAGAAAACAGGCTAGGTGGCAAGGGAGGATGGACATGATAGAAATTGAAAATGACTATGTCTGCAGTTATTCATATCTGTTCGTTTGTTGAATATACAAGAGGACTGCATCCAATAAACATGTTAAAATGTTATGATCTAAGTCTAAGCCATTCAGTAGCAAAGTGTCAACTGAGGATGAAAGATTTTGTCGTTGAGTATTATATAGCGAATAGTGCAAAAAATGATGTTGAATATCCTCTCTATTATTTCGGCAATTACATTTAGGTGAATCTATATAACTACGCCGATAGCGATAGTAATTTAACGATAAAAGCAAAATTTCCGCTGCTAGATTACTATCTCTATCGGACATAATAGAGAGGATATCCAGCATTATTTTTTGTACTGTTCACTATATAATACTCCACGATAAATTTCTTATATTAGAACATCATTAAGGTCATAAGAAATCTATGTCATTCTGTTTTTGGAGGTTTTTAAAGAAAAATACTTCGCTCTCTCTTCGTTCTATGTAAAATGATGAGCCTTCCATATGAAAAATTTAACTTGTGAATAAGCGGTTTAACTTACGAGGAAATCTCCCCAGATGTCCAACTCTGATTTCAATGGTCTTTCGTCTATATCCACTTGAAAATAAATGTTTTCCGTCGATTTTTTAAATTTATTATATATATAGTAATATATTTTTCGAAAAGTCGTTATATATCCTGGTATCGCTTGAAATTTTCTATTAGTGTCTGTTTTCTCAGCCTGGATACGAAATTATTTGCTGGTAGAAATTAGGAAAGTAGAAATTTTAAATATTGTTAATGCCCCCCCCACCTATCACATTCCCTGAAATTGTAACGGGTGCGGCCTCTCAGTATTTCCTATTTTTCTTGTGTTTCTTTAGAACCCATAGGTTAATGTTTTTCTTAAGAAGATACGCCATGAAATATTACCATACCTAAACTTTAATTTCAGAACGTCAAACAGGAAAACTATACAGATTATACAAAAGACGAAAAAAAATGAAAACTTTGAAAATCTGGTATTTTTTTCCACTTGAATCTTTTTCTTCTGCTATTGTTTCCGTAAAAACGGGTTGCAAAAGTGGGAACTCAGTTCGGTCTCATGGTCTGTAAAAACAGAAGAGTTAGTTGAAGAAGCATGGAATGCAATCTATGCGAATGTGATACGTGGGTACATTAACAATATTCGAAATATTTGTCAGCAAATAATTGCAATTCAGAGCTGGTGAAGTAGAGGATGGTAGAGAATTTCAAGCGCTATCAGAATATATAGTACTTTTGTAAAAGTTATATATAATAAATTTGAAAAAATAACTGAAAAAGGAATAAAAAATGCAGTTCGTGGGAATGTGACAATAAGAGTGCCTTCATTATACCCGAAATATTTTTCAGCAAATAAGTGTAAGTCAAGATATAAATATACAGGGTGATAGAGAATTCGGAGCGCTTTCAGAATATATAATTACGTTTCCTATATATATAATAAATTTAAAAGATAGACTGAAAACATTTATTTCCAGGCGGATAGATTCTATCTAGTGTCCTAGTAAAAACTCTAAAAGGATTTGGGTTCTTATTACTTCTTTCAAAAGTTATGAATTTTTTTATTTTGCCTATACAACACACAACATAAATTATTAAAAATTCTATAACTCAAGTCAAAACATGGTATGAAAGGCTTTGATAAAAGACAGTTTGGGTTAGTGAGCTCGCTGACCGTTCAATCTGATGAACAGCATCATCAAAGAGAATGTTGTCTCCCTTCTAACATACAGAGGCCTCCCACCTAAGAAGTTCTTTTTTTAATTCTTTTTTTGTCTATAAGCCGTTGAGCAAATATTTTGTGTAAACAGATAACCTAAACTAAAATTTTTAAACATAAGAACAGAAACAACTAGAAAATAAAAGAAAAAAGAAAAACTATTTTCTTTATTACATCCATCAGTATAATCATCATCGCGTAAATCTGCCTCTTCATCATTGTCAGAATCTATTGTTTTTTTTATTGCTTAAGCCAATATTATTGCTATAGTCAAGAGTATGATCACTTTCAAAAGAGTATGACGTGCAATTTAGTATGTTTTCAACATTTTTAAATAACATTTTTGCTACTTCTTCATCCCTCCTTGTGTTTTGTGGTATCTAATTCGAGGTAAAAACGGTTAGAAACTAAATTTATTAAAAGTTTTTAAAACGCTATGTGGATTAATCATGCGGTTATTCGTATACTTAGATTGTAGCAAATGAGATTTAGAAAAACAGTGGGTACATCTCTCTTCTTGTGTTTAATACACCTCTAATCAACAAAAGTGAAGATAATAGATTTTTGCGTAAACAATAGACACATATGAATCCAAATTCTTTTAGGGTTTTTACTAGGTAGGACACTAGATAATATCTATAGGCAAAAGATCATTGAAATCGGAGTTGGACATCTAGGAAGATTCCCTCGTTAGTTTGATATAGATTTCCTGTATAGACGGTTTTTGCTTCATAAAAATTTTGCTAGACATCTGTGTGATTTTCTAGTAGTCGAATAGAGAAAGATATTAGTTTTATTTATTTTTTTTATCTTAATGTTCATTAGAATAAATATAAACAGATGTAAATGTGTACAAACATAATGTGTCCAATTTTTCTTATTATCTCTCAATATCTTAAGATGCAATTTAGTGTTGCCACTTGTCTTGTCTTGTCTTATCGAAATTCATAAATATGATATTCAAACAGGTTAAACGACAATTTAGAAGGCGGAGTGATACAAACAATTGGGAGATATATAAACAAATAGTGTGATAGTTAATTGCGTTGTTATTGCTATAGAAGTCTCGATAAAGAAATCAAGTAGAAACATTTGTTATTGTGTCAAATATTTTAAAAACGTGAATTCAATTAAGTTTATCTTCTTGTCATACGTGTTTGAGCACGTTTTCCATTTTACTTTCACATACGACAATGATTATTAATATCTCACATAATCAAGTATTTGTTCCATTTATAATAAAATTTACTGTATTTGGTAGAAAAGCAAAATATTATTACATTTTCAAGTTTCAGATACAAAACACTTCAATATTTTGAAAAACACAGACAAAATGCCAGTCATTATTATGTTGATCTATTTCGTTCATCCTCGCAAAGGTGAAAATAGATGAATCAATATCTTTTACTTACTAAATACATTCCTGATCAGCATTTTGAATTAATAAATTCAAAATTTGCTCGAGTGAATTTATGTAGAACAATTCTTCTTCTAACAAGTTATCAACGTGATGTGTAAGCTTTGAACTGAAACTATTATATTCATAACAGATAGTAGAGAAATGTTGATATAAGCTTTATTCTATCAGAATACAAGCGGAAGAATATTCCATTATAGTATTCTAAACTAAAACTATCGAAAAACACAAAATCAATTTTTGTACGAATCTACTGCTGTAACAATAACTGACGTACTCACATAATCTATGAACATTTAGAAAATCTATGAATTTTATTAGATCATCTAAAATCATTGACAAATTCTACTAGTGATAGAAAGTTTCATTTAGCGAATTCAGCCAACGAGAAATGAATATTTAATGTATTCCATTCATAAATTAGACACGAAAGAAGTATTCTAATTGCATATAAACTGTCGACAAATAGCTGAATTCATTACACGAAGTCGAGTAATACACCCACACACAATCATCTTTCAGTTTCTCCCCTGTGATTCTTATATTACTTCAACTTCGAATATTAGCATAAAATTGTCAAATGACTAATCATACTACTCTGTTCAATAGGAGAAGACTATGAAACTATCCTCAATTCAATTACTGAAGTTTCTGACAGAAATGAGCTTATGAAATTTAGATGATTCTAGAACTTGATAAAATATAACGTACCACTTCTTATAAAGTAAAACGTATGTTTTAGATTTAATTCGAAAAAGTGGTATAAATTTCCTGTCGCTTGAGTTTGTCACCTGTTGTCACTTCAGAGAGAAGCGAACGATAGAAAATAATGACTTTTAATCTTTTATTAAGGTATCTTTATAGGTTGTGGCAGGTCACGCTATTACACATCGACTAATGGATATAATAATTGTTTGAAATTGATCTTACACTCACGCTTCAACACCTTTAACTCTTTCGATGCTATTGATGACACGATTTTTAACAAGATTATCAATCCAAAGATAAGAAAATTTTAACTTAAGATAATAATATTGTTCATATCTTTTCAATTTTTTGCATCATAGTTTAATAAACACAACATATTAACTATTTGTTTTACTATAAATAGTTTTAAAATTTCAGATACTTTATAATAGATCAATTTGTCTTGTAGATATTTATAAACTGTTTGTTGAATTAGAATAAACAATGAACAAATTAGTATTTCTACTCAAAAATATATTTCGTTTTTTGTTTTGGTAAAATTTTACAACAAAAGACACTTTTTTCTCTTTCTGTTTCTAAGATCAAACATTGCCACAAGCAAAATGACTCTTTTTGCATTTAAACAAAAAAAAAAATAGAAGAGAATTCACTCTAATGTATATCTAGATGTAACACACCTTTTAGGCAGTTATACATTTCAATCAATATAAATAGAATAACATTAGTTTAACACGATGCATGATCGATTAATATGTACAACGTAAAAGTATTTATTTGTTTATTGACTATGCATACAATTTCACACAAGATAATAATGATTACGTAAAGAGGAATTATCAATGTTTTATTCATCTGTTTCAGTTCTGTTATGCTGGTATAATATCAGAATATTCTTCTAAAATCTATCGATTAGTTTGCACTTTGATCCTTCTATCGTTTTCATATACACACGTATACGACATACATCGAAAATCTCGCTAAGCCTCATATTAAAGAGAAAAGTACTAAAAGTTCTCACACTCGATACGGTCTTTTGTTTCGGAACTATGCTAAAATAAAAACTACTATATAAATACTACTCAGAAAACTATCTGAAAAAGTCTATTTTTGACATAGGTCTGAACAAAAGTACGTGTAGAGTACGAGAACATCTTAAAATATTCAGCACTCTTTTCTTCGATGTCTGACTTTGCATAGTTGTGGATGTGTTCTTATTTAAAGAAATAAAGTGTAACAAATTCATGAAGAAATTACATTGTGTAACCGAGTTACGTAGCTAGGCTGAACTATCATTAATACCGAATTTACCAAAACAAGTGCAGTTTACCATGAGAACATTGAACATTTAAAAGTATTAAATTTCTATATAATTTCAAAGTTATTGTTCTTTTGAATAGGTTTTCAAAAGTTAATTTTAGGACTTTATCTATCACACATCTATCCTATTTCATTTTTTTGTAAAACGAAAACGAAAATAATATTCTCTTTTTTTTAAAAAAGCAAGCATGTGGAAATATTTTTATTCAGATCACACGTCTCAACAAACAATAAGAATTATATGCTAAGAAAGTCTATATAAATTCACATAGTTAACTTTAGTCAATAAAAAGAAAAGAACATCAAACAGAGTACGCGAGTCTATTTCCTCTTCACATAAGTTATTGTTTGACAATTGATTTTTTTTAAATAGAACTTGAATAATATATTTAGTATCTTTCATTCATTTATATTCGATGATATATGATGATCATGCGGCAAACAGGACACTTAAGACTACACAGTATGTGTGTGTGTGTGTGCTCAACACATTCTTATGCTAATAAGGAGAAGAAGAAGAAAAATCTCAGGGTTAAATATCTTTTTTGTAATAGTTTAAACATAAAAATGAAGATCGTCACTTGTATTTAAATTAAAATTATTAAATGTCATTTTTCAATAACTATTTTTATTGTACCCTCAATAAGTTAGTTTATCATGAATTTTTTAGATAAAATTGTCTCTGTTATTGGAAGATATCTTATGATTTGTCTGTTCATTTGTCTATATCCAATAGAGAAATGATGTCTTCTATTGTTTGTTTGATGTATTACTGTATTCTCATCGTATTGATAGTGTGCATAGATGAAAAATATCGGAAGTTCGACGAACACTTTACTAATTAGTCAATATTTTTTATGTTGATGATGATTATGATTGAAGTTAGAATGTCGGTAGCGGTTCTTTGTTGCTGTTGTGGTGGAACTCATTTCTTTCTCTGTCTCTCATATAAATATGTCTTATCACACTAATTGCGATTAAAGATACAAGTAATCATTAGAAGAGAAAGAGAGAAGAGGCAACAAACAAAAGAGAACAATAAAAAAAGAGAAATAAATTCCATACAATATACTGTCATTTAATGGATAAAGTGTTACCATTTTTACCACTTATCACTAAAGAACTGAGATTAGGAAAGAAAAAAATGAAATTATGATTGGATAGATCAAAGTTGGAAGCGACTGACTAAGAATTCTTAGAAAACTGATAAATTTTGTGTTGTTTTTTTGTTGAACAAGTCATTTTACAGTAGTAGTGAGCTGAAGAGAAAAGAGAATTTATTTTAACTATAAACTCTAGTTTTTCAATGACAATAGTAACTAACGTTTGTTCTTTTTCATCAGTTAATCCTCGAACTGTATATATATATAAATGTATAAGTGTCTATATCATTAGCGGATCGTTTGAATTTCAATTGATTCTTCTTATAATAAATAAATAGAAAAAATATGGTTAATCGAACACCATCACTAAGTCAAAAGTGTCTCACGATAAATGGATGAATGATTGCTCTGTATCGTCTGTTAATCAATATTATGCAGCAGAAAGAAGAAGGCCAATAACATAAAACTGCTGATATCTGAAAGAGAAAAAAAATGAATTGAATATTGATCATTCTGTTTATTTGTAAGACAACGTACGTAGGAATTGAAAGTAAGCATATGACAACAATAACAGTTTGATTGGAAGAACGGATGGTAAAAAACGCGTTCATATTATACGAAAACTATCTTTTTAGTGATATTAGTGATATTAAAGACATCATCACCTCTTATTGAAACAAAATCTTCAAATTCACATGGAATAAATGCACATTTTCAATCGGCACATTGACGTTTAGTCCCATAACTTTCAACACAGTTTGTTGCAGCTATATGAAGCACTAAG
The DNA here is from genome assembly GCA_905250885.1 of Didymodactylos carnosus. Classification (NCBI taxonomy): domain Eukaryota; kingdom Metazoa; phylum Rotifera; class Eurotatoria; order Philodinida; family Philodinidae; genus Didymodactylos; species Didymodactylos carnosus. Next base: position 28,115 of record CAJNOQ010000914.1, on the reverse strand, counting down.
AACTGAAGCCTTTTTTAGTATTCGTATGCTTAGGAGAGACGATACGTTCGGAAATCTATAAAAGTCTGTTCCGATAGTAATGATTTGTAGATCTATTTGTAATTCTGACTTCATGACTGTGGACAAAGGATGAACAGATTAGTTTTTTTGCTATAAATGAAAATCCTTTCCGATCAAAATCTATTGTTTTTTTGGGCATTGTTATCAGAGAAAGTCATGTACAGGGTTGAATGTTGACACTAATATGTTTTCCAAACACCTATCGCACATATCTAAAAGGAAATAGAGTAATGGGTCATTATTACTAGTAGAGAAAGGCTGCACGATACTTTCAATTCAATTAAGATTCTGTTAATAAGACAGCAAGCCCTTAATCATCATCATATCTGTACAACTGTTCATCTCTTATTTAACTTTTTACTAATTAAAGGATATATTTTCAATAGAATAGTACATTACGATAGCTATATAAAATGTGTTCAGTTAGTTCTAAATGAAAAACACTTTTCAAATTACAATGAGACTTTTTTCATTGCAGGATATTTCTGAAAATACTTGTGACCCAATAACACAACCACAAATGACGGAAGAAATATACTCTCTAAAAATAAGTGTGTATCAGTGAAAGTCTTGTTTACGAAAGCAAAAGGATTTCTAAATCTAAAATAGTTTAGAAGCAATTCTTTTAAACCTTGTGCACATTTTAGTAAACTAATAGAGTTCTGTTGCCGTTATTTAGGTTCCCTAAAACTACATTTTTTCTAGAGAATGAACATCCTTCGAACAATTAAGACAGTGGTTATTGTTTTTTCACTAGACATTGTAAAAACCAGTCTCTGTGGTAATGTTTCTTCAAAAGCATGTTGTTCATAGTTAAGTCATTAAAACATCGAAAATTACGGAGGTATCTGAATAATATCAACAAAAATTTCAATTTAATATCCACAATATAGTGGTAAATGTTCACTGAAACTGTCAGAATTTGTGTGTCAAATAATAACAGTACAAACTGATAGATACTCCTACATCTGTTAATAGTTAATATATATTTGTATATATATCTATCGGTCTAATTAGATAAACGTACTTATTTAGTCAAATGTGTTATTGAATTGGACGATTTCTCAAAACACTACCTCAAATGAATTGTTGATATGCCAAGAAAAAAAATAATATATTGATCACATTAACCAGACATAATAATTTGCGAGTGTATGAGAAATTGCGAAAGAAGAAGAAAAAAAAAACTAAATGATATTTTCTACTCTTAATGTATACGTGTGCAAGTCGAATCATAAATAATATCGTGCAAGAAAACTATCAGAAATATAGGAGTATAAACTTTCCACTATAACTGTGAAATTTTATCAAACTATTTCATTATAAAGAGATTTTTTTTCTCAATAAAACTTATGGATATATTTTATGTTAAATTTTCAAATGTAGAATATAAAATATTATTTTGTACTATTTTTTATTTAGAAAATAGACTAGTACTCTACTTTTTTTTGTTGTTAATCAAACCTCCTTTGTGATTCGCTCATTATTCATCTTCTTTTTTATTTTATTTCGTTAAACAAATATTTTCACTCATATGTATACGAAAAAAATTGTTCATCTTCTAACATTTGATATAGTAGAATATCTTTTCATCCAAACACATAAAAACTCATTTTTTTCTTCTTCTTCTACTTCTTTTTTCGAACCCGAGTATCTTAAATGATTGATGAGACATGTTAGACTCGTAGTAACAAATAGAGGGGAAAAAAAATCGATTCATTATTATTTTTATTTATTGCATATAGTCTGTTGAGGATGGGTACCTTACAGAAAAATATTCTCATTCGTACCCATGTTTTACATAATGATGTATCACATGATAAGTGATAAATATGTTGATATAACTCATTAGAAGTAGAAGATAGTCGAGAGATAAGTTTGACTCTTGTCACAAATGAAAATAACTTTTCTATTGAATTTTGTTTTATTGTAGAATGTTTCTAAAAACAAAGAAGCAGTTGTTTTTTTTGTTGTTTAATCTAAAAATAGTGAAGTTTAATTTCTTTCTTTCTTTCTTTCTATTTGAGAGTAACTTACCCAAGATTTCATTTTCAATGGAGCAGTAAGCAATAAAATGTTTGCAAATAATGTTTTTCTAACAGCCCAAGTGATGGATGCCTACAAATTCTATAAACATAAGCAAGGAACAGCAAAAAAGAGTTGTTGGTTTTTTTTTCAGCGGACAAGGACTAAAGATGATAGGGGTGTGCTCATGTATATTACACAAAAGAATATAAAAAAGTAAACAAAATAGAATATAAATTTTCAGAATACGAGTACTGACAAAGATCTTAAAAACCAAAAATGATTTCTAAAAATTCGAATCTCATTTTAATCTTAAAAGAGAAGACTCATCTATAACTTGTTCTATATGAAATTTTAGTTTACTAAAATGAAAAGATTTTCTACAGATTAAAAATTTTCCATCAACTTTTTTCAAGGATAACAATAACTTTCTCCACAAGAAACATGACAAATCATATGTATTTTTAACTTATCATATAACGAAAAAATGAATAGCAGACAAAATATTATAGTATCGCGCGACAAATAAGAGATATTCTTGTTATTTTTGACATTTAGAAGAGAAAATCATTCGTTTGTGACGAGGGCATTATTCACTGTTTATATAGAATAATCGAACTTTAATAAGTTCTTCATTTTTAATAACATTGAAAAAGATCAATGCTTTGCATAATTATTACATAGATTAAAAGACACGAAGAGAGAGAGAGAGAGAAAGTCTATATAAATATATCTATCTCAATGTATACAATTGATTAAAGTGCCGTATATTACATCATCATCAATATCATTGTCTATACTCAGATCTGACACAAATTAACTCAATTCGATGATTTTGACATCTTTTTTTCTTCTTCTTCTTGCTGTCAACAGACATTTATACAACGAAGAAAATAAGTTGAAGTCAATTGTCATTGAATAAGATTTTTTTTCCCATAAATGTTGAAAATGTTTCCGTAATTTTGTTTTTCTATTTTTCGAAGACAAAAGCATGTAGGAATTTTTTTCTTCTTCTTCTTCTCTGTACATTCCTAAGGAGTACATGTCTTACACGCTTTCAAATGTTTCCGGACACACAGAAGAAACTATTTCATTTCCCTTTTTTCTTTGCAAGTAATACGAGCAGAAATATGTCGAAAATGTGTAAAGAACATAATTTATGTTTCGTTGAACAATAAGTTAAAAAAAAAAAACGACATTACTTTTTTTTTGTTTTTTTTGTCAGTTAACAAATGTATTTTAGGTATTTAACAAAAATTAAAAGAGAAGATAAATCATTAGAAAATCAATATACGAAGAAAAAAAGAAGAACAAAAAAAAAAAATTTCATGTACAAATAAATAATATATAAATGTTCTTATTGCATCAACAAAAAAATACAGATATAAAAATGTTTTCTAGTAACATGGCTACGATACGAATAATAAGTAAATGTAAAATAAAAGGAAAGTATGTTGTTTCAAAATGGTAGCTCATAGGAAACAAAAATTCACTAGCAACATTTTGTGAACTCTCAATTAATTTGGAAAACTATTAAAAATAAGATTCTACTTTTTCCTGAACTCATTTTTTTTTGTTGGAAATACACAGAATATCAGCTTAAGCTGGTGTTATAAATATACGATTTACAAAACGGTAAAAAAATCAGAGTTCTCTGAAATAATCTCGATCATTTCGTTTTTCTTCAGGGCGCAGTGTACGCTCGAGTTTTATTCTTTTCTTGTCTTAGACAACAACGTGATAGATTATTTATTTCACTCACTTGTAAAAATTAATACGATGTTTTGTTTGTTCACTCTAGTAGACTGTGTAAAAAATCATGATTTTGCGCATCATAATTTTAATAATAACCGCTGACACAAAACTATACGATGAACCAATTCTTACGAGGGAATTCTCCGTTTTCACTGATATTGGATTGGGTGATTGAGAATAGTGTATTAGTAAAAACCTCAAAAGGATTTTATCCCCATAATGCTTCGTTCAAAAATTATAGTTAGTTTTTTTTTTGCTTATATAAGAAAACACAGTAATACTAAAATTTCTGTATCTTGGTAAAAACAGCTCAAATTTTTCTTATAATATGCCACTTCTGTCTGTCAATAACATAAAAACTTTCAGGCTGTCAACTTGTCTACATTCTGAATTATTAAGATTTTTTTCTCGATTAAGGAAAACCTGTACTAATTCTTTTTTGTTCTGACTTGTGTTTCTTGTGAATAAAAATTATTGTAAATGGATCTATATTTGTTTTCTCTTACGTAGTCGTTCTAAATAAAATCAGAGTGTGTAATTAATTTTGTCTTGTATAAAAGTCTGAAAGTTTTTGTGATATTGACAGACAGAAGTAGCATATTATGAAAAAAATTTGAGCTCTTAATTCGCTATTTTTACCAAAATATAAAGATTCTTGTGTTACTATGTTTCCTTAAAAAACCAAAAATTAAATAGAAATGCTATGGAGATAAATCCTTTTAAGGATCTTACCACAGCACTATCCTCAATCAATCGACATTGAGAATATCATTGAAAATGCAGAATGACACCTCGGAAGGTAGACTTGAGTCTTCTAGCCGATTATTAACTAAAAGCTACTCCTTTTTTAATTCCTTTTCAACCCTATTAGTTCAAAAAGTTAATGTATTTTGCGCTTTCATTCTATTTAAAAGTATTTCACGCTTACGTTTTTGTGTACATGTATCTTAGGATCAAAGTATTTGATTTTAATCTTAATATTTCTATTTATTATTCAAAAAAAAAAGAAAAAGAAAAGAAAAAGCAATTAATCTAGATTGTATTCACGTGTCATAGTGTTGATATTGTAAGAAGAGATAGAGAGAGAAAATGGAAGATAAGGCGGCAGCAAAATGTGATACACTTGGTGTCACTGTTATATTCTACACCATCATTGTAAAAGTGAAAAAACAAAAATTACTTTTTATTTCATTTTCATTATTTTATTTTATTTTATTTTTTTGTTCTCTTTTCTTTTATATCATATATATATATATATACATACATACACACGCGTTGTTGTCACTTCATTATTTTAACTGTTCTTCTATTTAAAAGCGATGATGCATTTATTTATTGACTATGATCATCATCAAACTAATTGTATTTCTAAAACAAGACGGATATTGCTTGAGGAGATATTTCACGCCCATCACTTGGTGTAAAACAAAAAAAAAATCTTATCGCGAGTAATAGATACACTTAGAATCAATTAGGATATATTAATGGCCTTGAAATGAGAAAACTGAATTTAGAAATAGGATGATATTCTGAACTAGATCATTTTGACATTTCATCCAATTTTTTTGCTATAAATCTGGTACGCTGTCTATTGAGTTTAAAGTAATAGGATATGAATTATAATATTGATACCAACAGACAAAAATCAGACCATATTTGTTCTCTTTTATCATTCACTGAGGTAAAACTGTTTTGTAGAGGATATTGAAAATTAGATTTTGTTTTTTCATTTTTGAATTGATGAAATAGTGGGGAGCTGTAGACTCTAACAATATCTACGTTGCCTAGTTACTGCAAAATTAATATTTAGTGCAATTTCAGCGTAAGTTAATACGGGAAGCAAACATTATGAGTTAGAATAACGAGTTAGAAGCAGGGGCATCCATCCTGCGGGACGTTTGAGGCGCAACGTGAGATGGTACGGTTTTTTGCTGTAGAAATTAATTTTTTAGGCGGTACACTGAGTGATCCAACCTTTGAGGTGGTACAAAATGCCTCAAATATTCAGGTGGGGATAGGCGGCCCTGGTTAGAAGCTTTGGGAATGAATTATTTTGGAAAAACTGAACGTCGCGATCGAAATATTTTTCCGCTGTTTACTTTTATCTACACATCAGCATCAAAAGTGAATCTGACTAATGACGGACTCTCATTTTTCCGTAGCTCATTAAATATACACTTGTACAATGAATAGAGAAAAAAAGAGTCAGAGATATAGCAAAATCGCTCAGCATGCCGTCCCTACTCTTTTTTACATTCCAAAATCTGTGGGATATCGTTCCCACTGCCTCTATGATATCGCCTTCTCTGGTAGAAATAGTCGATATGCAACATCAAATTTCTGCATTTTCTTTTTCTCAATGTGTAAAACATGTGTAACTAACTATTGTTATTTTTAGTTTATAACTGCTCCACCTTTATCTCATTTATATTAGCATAATTCGATGAGTTGATGATTTTCTTTCACTTCGTCTGTATAATATTCTAATTATTTAGTAACACACTCATTTTTCTTCTACTGAAGCCAGGTTTTATTTTCTTCTTCTCCAATCTGCAATGTTGTTCTTTTTCCCTCTTCAATCTCTTCGTTCTCTCTTTCTCTTTCTCTCTCTTGTTATTGTAAAAGTAACTTATTTTTTCATTAATGCTTTTATCATAACTTCTGCGTACATCATCTATATGCATGTACCATAGACTATCAGAACATTTTTTTCTATATGTAAAACGAGAAAAAGAAACAACAACAATATTTGTTCTACATCGCTTGTAAATCAAATTGTAACTTTTTCTTCTCTTCTCTATCAGTACTTTTCTTCTTCTTTTTTTTTTTCTCCCTCTCTCTCTCTCTCTCTCTCACATTACATATGTTATATTTATGATGATGATGAGATGAATCTATGACTACGACGACAATTTGAAAGAGAAGAGAAGAGTGTATAGTAGTAGTGAGTCGTTTGCCACGAATCACCAGTCGACATTGTTAACAAGCACTTAAACATTAATGTAAAACATCGACACATATCCAATCGGATTTTTTTTTTTTTACTCTTCTTTCGTTTCTGACAAATGAGAAACACCAATCGGCGTGTGTGAAAGTATACAATACATAGATACATATATACATACATACATACATACATAATTATCTAATCGTTTTTCTTTCCTTTATAACAAGTAAATGTAACTATTACAATATCTTCTATTTTCTTTTTCTTTTTTCTGTTCTGTGTTCTCTGTTGATTCGTTTAACAAAATGTTATTTGTAACAACATGAAATTTTACATCGTGCACCTACACAAGAAAAAAGGAATTTATTTTTAAGTATTTTTCTCTTTGCTCTCTGCTATCACACAAAACACACTTGCACATAGTGTTAGAACATGAAGAGATATTCTCTTTTTCTTATATTTTATTGTCATAACGATTATTAGGACGAGAAATATGTATGTAAAAATCAAAAAAATGTTATTATTTTTTTTGTAGTTGATAATGACGATCAAATAAAAATGTAGTTAAAAAGTTAGTTCAAAAGAAAATTTAAAAAAAAAAGAAAGAAAGTTTTGATTATTGACTTCTATTGTTTAATTCGGTAAGTGTTTTTAAAAACTAAACTAGCACAACTATTACGATTAATTACAATTAAATGAATAATATTTTCAAAATTATGAGAAAAAATTGTTTTTTTTTCTTTTTTTATTAAAATCTGGTAAACATTATTATTCATTTGTAAAGTATGTTCGTTACCAGGTGTATGGTAATATCGATGAAATTTATTTTTAAAATTATCATAAATTACTTAATTTGTTTCTAAAATGTATCAGAATATAAAATCTTGTTGTAAAGAGTGTAAAGATCAAAGTGAAGTATCTTTGGTCTGTATTAATTTGTCTATCATCAACTTTATGACAGTATGACATTCTACTAAGAGTATGCATAGTTTCTATTGGATTTAAATATCGTTTTCTTACACTATTAACCTTGCTCAGTCTCTCTTATCATATAATATTTATCAAAATTAATGTTCTTTAATTTTGTCTTTCAGATTATTCATAACTGACATTTTAAAAAACAGAAAAACTAAACACAACGAAACATTGATCTCGTTTTTTTGTTTGTTTATCATTACAAAATGTAAGTTATACTTCTATATTATATGTGTGTGTGTTTGTATACATTTCAATAATACCTTTTATCTTTTAGGCTATCAGATTTGCCTGAAACAGTTTATCCCTCACAATCGTATTTATTGGCTGCTACTGATCATTCATTATATTCATCGTTACAAGTAAGTATTTCAACAAATATGGCATATTGTTAGATACTATTTTTAATTGAGAATATTTTTTAGGGCACAATGGAGAGTAGTGTTGATCCATGGCTAAATATAAATGGTGGTGGTGGTGGTCATTATAATCCATATTCTTATGATCATGCAGCATTAGCTGGTTATCCATATGGACCAGGGTAAGTTGTAGTTTTCAATTAATTCTTGTGCACCCTTTTTAACATAAGTCTTCTTTTTCTACTTCTACTTCTTTCTCTTCTATCCGTTCTGTAAATGTTTTAATAAAAGATTAAAACAATCTGTCTAAATGATTGTTATTGTTATCATTGAATTGTAGTAAAGTTAACTTTGTTTTTATAAAAGATTGAGAAATGTATGACAACCATTCACTAATGGATGGTATGCTTAATACAGTAAGGATAATTTCATTTGAGTGTGTATGTGGACTGTTCAGTACCATGTGTGTAATTAAAAAGTATATAAATATTCAAGAATTATAAGAAAAAAATTGTTAAATTATATGTGAAAAAGGGAACAGTATTAATAATTATTTTTTTTTTGTTACTTTATTATTCTAATAACGTTCAATGGTACTGTTATTTTAATCTGTAGTATATAACTTTGATGAACAAACTGCAGCTTTTCTTAAATCTAAAAAAGAAGAATGAATATTAGAAATGAATTCATTTTTTTGTCTTTGTAATTAAAGAAATATGATAATCAACATGATCTGATCGGATTCCAGATCTATTTCTAATATTAATCTAAATTCTATTCAGTACATCAGATTGATAAATTGGAATTTTTTTGGTAAATTTTAATGTTTTAAGATATCCCTTTTTCAAACTAAAAATATTTGTCTCGAACATAGCATCAATCGATTGATTTCGTTTCAGTGGTTCACTATCGATACAGCTGAATGGTCTTTTGAATTGTATTGGTTTAAATTTAAGAAATTGTTCTATGAGAGTTAGAATTTGAGACTAGTGACATATGAAGATAAAAATTTTTTTATACATTTAAAAACTTATTCAGTAACAAAAATGTAAAATTATTCATATCTTTCTATCTATTGTATCGATTTCTCTCTCTTTTCTTCGAATTTGTGAACATGCACTATTGGTTTTTATTGAAACATCCGACACAAATTGTTGATTGGTTGATTAAAAACACACAATACGAACAAGTAACATATGTCTGCCGTTGGGTTATTTCTCTCTCTCTCTCACTTGTCTATCTATGCTGTACAGATGTGTGATAGATATCTTCTTATTCTTTCATTTTTTTTAGGTAAACTATCTTCTTCTTTTTGTGCAGATGTTATAATCTCTCGAGCCATATCGTAAACATGACTAGATGATCAAACAGAAGTGCTAGTAGTAGTTGTTGTATCTACTACTCTTGAAATGGGCACAAAAAAAAATCCAAAAGAAGAAAATCGTCGAGAGTATATATTTCTTTATCAATCATCATCGAAAAAAAAATACCATACAGTTAGAAAGAAAGATGATGATAATGATCAAAAACATAAGATTATTGATATTGTCATAGTTATTATTATTAGTGTGTATATTTGATTGACAGTTTGAGTTCGAGTTTAGGTTATATTATTCGCATTCACTTCCGTTTTTGTTTTAGCCACAAGGGAACATATGCAAGTGTATATTATATCTATATATAGAGAGAGATTGCACAGGAAATGACACTTATTAGAACATATTGAAAAGCAATTTTACGGGAAAAAAAATAAAAATAAATAAACATTGACTATAGAGAGTAGTCGTCGTTTTGTATGAATCGAAAAAAAAGAGAAAAAGAATATAGAAAGTTGTGTCCGTTATGATTGTGTCATATAAAAGAAAATTTTTAATATTTGATTTTTATTACATGTGTTATGCAAATCTATTTGCATAGAGATGTCTAATAGACTAAAAATAAACTCATTGCTATAGAGTAATTGATATACGTTTTACTTAATCTTAATCTAGAAGAATATCAAGAATAAGACTTAGTTCAAGACGAAAATTCTTTTAATTTTGCCATCATTTCTGTGGTATACAATTCAACGGAGCATTTTTCTTTTAGAATTAGATCCAAAAAATTTTAACTAAAAAAAATTTTTTTTATGTATTTACATCGTAATGCGCTTTAGTAATTCTAAAAATATGACTATTATTAAAATATTCTGGCCTTCTTTCAGTTCTACACTAATTTCTAGTTATAGTACCAACACAAATTTGATTCGTTTTGCTTTTTATAAGACATGTTAGAATATGAAAAGATCCCGTTTGAGTGTAATTCAACAACTAATTCCAATCTATAGTATTTAACTAATGACTCTAAAGATCTTTTAATAATGAATAGAATCTATCCGCATATTATTTGAATCTTAGCGGAGCCATTTTTCGTTGAAATTTAAGCGATAGACTGTAACGACAGGACTTCATCAAATACAATCGTGTAATAAACACAAACAGTTCATATTCTTAAAAATAGTTGTTCACACTTAAGTTCTAAGAGTTTCTAATGATTCAAGTATCCATATTATCCGAATCTAAGAGAATAAATTGAATTCTTCTTTATCTATTATATTTGTTAAGTTGTGTGAAGAAGATTCATCTTTGTTGCACGTAAAGTTACTTTAATAATGTAAAATAAACTTTTAGATATGCTAATAAAGTCTTATTGCAATGACTATTTTCTCAAGATATGAAAACAAGTCATGTTCAATTGAGTCCTAGTTGAGTTTTAAAGTTTAAGGTAGTCTAATTAATTATAATCCTTTAAAATCATTTAATTATCAAGATAGTCATTTAAGTATTCTTTTTGTAAGTTTTTATCAATAATTACTTAGTAGAGAGAGTATCAACGATTTGAGACAGACTCCTTTATTTAGAAGGTAGAAAAAATTTAATTTAAAAATTTAAATTAATTTCTTTATCTTTTGTCCATCATCGTTAGTCAATTAGTAAACAAACTCGTTAAAATGACTCTTATTATATTAGTTGAGTTTATATGTATTAATGGCAATTTCTCCGTTTTTTTTTTCCTTCTTCTTTTCAAGTACACTTAATCATAAAAGAAGACTGTGCCTTACTTTAGTCTGCTAAAACTAGTAGAAAATGCTGATATTGTAGTCAGACTTTTTCAAACATTTTAAACTACTAAAATTATTTATTTCTTTGAAATATTAATTAAATCTCATTTTTTTTTCCTTCTATTCATTCGACACATGTATCTGTCATATCATTTTAGCATATCCGTCGTTAAATAATGTTCAATACATACTAGACTTTCTAATATATCGTTGTATCATAAACGATGCATGCATAATAAACATAATAGCAGTAAAATTTGAGATAAGAAGATCGTATTTAAAGGCAAAAAAGAAAAAAAATGTAAAATTATCTGTTTTTAAATTAGATGCATAGCAGACACAAATACACACAAAACATTGTATTTACATTTTGTTGCGTTTTTCTTCTTTTTTTTTTGACAGACCGAAGCGAACATGATATCATTCTCTGTTTTTAGATATTCATCAATGGATTTAGCTGGCAGACGTAAAAATGCTACAAGAGAAACAACGGCTACTCTAAAAGCTTGGTTATATGAACATCGAAAAAATCCTTATCCAACAAAAGGTGAAAAAATTATGTTAGCCATTGTAACAAAAATGACATTAACTCAAGTTTCAACATGGTTTGCAAATGCAAGAAGAAGATTAAAAAAAGAAAATAAAATGACATGGTCACCAAGAAATAGGTAACAACTACTTTATTCTAACGTTAGTTATTAGTTTGCTCTTAAAATCTAAAATAATGGTACCAATATGAATGTACGTTTCTGCCGATATTGTTTAAAAGAAAAGAAGACGAGTTTTGAGTATTAATATTTAGTGATTTTTCTTTTATCGTTACATGCGTTCATTATTCATTTAAATATCAAAATGTGAAACCGATTAAAAGATTAAAAATATCAATGACAAGACTCTTGAATTAGACCGGTATTTGTTTCATTTTAGAACAAACGATGATGAAGATCAATCGAGTGATGATGGTGATGATTCGGAAGTTATATCACCAAGAACAACGATGAATGAAAATGGACATAGTAAAGCTCACGATTCAGGTAAATAAAAACTAATTTTTCCGACAGAACTCAAAATACGACTTATCTCTAGTGTAATTGAAAATCTGGAGTTGAATGGTGAAATCAAAGTATTTTTCTTGAATACTTAAGGATAGTATAATCAATATTCGACGTATGTTTAATGTTCTCATTAGAAGTCACTTAAAATTTCTCTCTTGTTAAGAAAAATTCAGGTGAGATTGGCCATATATAATTCTATTCAGTTGTCTTTTTTTTTTCTCTTGTTTGATTAAGTTCTTTATTTATTAAAACGGAAATGCTTAGAAAGAAAAATTATTCGTATTGCACGTGTCTATTTTAATTGATCAGGATTATCATCATTATCGTCTTTATTTCTTTTATATTTTTTTGTCTATTATATAGGAGATCTGTCCGATATAAGTGCAAATACAACATTAGATGATATTGAACATGAAAAAACAGAAGATTTGGTAAATCAAGAACTTCTGTTATTAAAACATCATAAACAGCAACAACAATTATTGTTGCATCATCATCATCATCATCATCATCGTTCAACACCAAAAGATATAAATAGAGATGACAATAATAATACAACAACAACAACTCTAACATCTCCAACTAAACATCATAAAGTAAACGAACTAAATGCTGAAACCGGTACGACAAAACCAAAACTATGGTCATTAGCTGATATGGCTAATGATTCGAAATGTTCAAAAACGACAGTATCTCAAATACGTTCATCGTCAGCGACAGCAGCTGCCTTTGCACATTGGGCTGTTCAAGCCGATCAAGCGTCAAGATATGCGCTAGCAGCTCAATATTCTCGACAATCATCGCATTCTCATCATCCATTATGGTATCAAGATTTACGTCAAACACCAACAACAATAGCGAGACCAACTCTAATTCATAATCAACTATTATTACCATCCATAATGAAAGATGGTACAACAAAATTGTATAAACCATCCTCATCAACTTCATCATCATCTGTTTCGTCATCTTATTCAGGTAATTAAAACGTTTATTTTAGAATAAGGAGTAAAAATTTAAAATTTTGTTGCATTTTGCATTTTTGATTGGTTCTCTCTCTCTTTCATCATGCAACATCTTTTTATTTGTTCACAGAGTAAGTGAATAGTTTATTTTATATGATATACTACTGATATATAGACATTAAACGTTCTCTTCTATATCATGATAAGCGTCCCAAAAGAATATTTTACTAATCATGATTGGTTTGGTTTCTTAAACAAAACAAAAAAAGAAAATTTTTTTTTTCTTTTCTTATTCAGTAATGAAATATGTAAATTATTTATGAATATCTATATCTATATACCTGATAGAGTAACAGACACAAACTACTTATTTATATTAGTTATAGCTGTTTGTTTTCTTTCATTGACTATAGTAGAAGAAGAAAAAAGGCAATTAGCATGAAATAAAATGATTTGTGCATCATTGAATACGTTACAGTAGAATGTATATACGTGATCCGGTAAATCTATACTATAAGATATATGTGAATAGAAATAGTCCGGAAATCTATATTGAATTAATGAGGAAGAGAGACAGAGAGAGAGAGACACAGTAGGAAGACAGTTTTTTGATTATTTTTCATACTACACAATTCAATCCCATCTAAAATATCAAAAATCAATTGAGACAGTGATCAATACGTCGTAAAATTTTGTTTACAAAACGGTAGAATAACTGACGTCTTGAATAAAATCTATATGAGAACAGAACTTGATATCAATTAAAAATCATGAATTAATGCTAAACAAGACATAATGATCGAGAAAGAAACAAAAAATGTGTTAAGATTTTGATACAAACTCGAAAAAATAATTCCTCTCTATTATTGTGAAACACATCTTGAAATTGACTTTTCCTCATAGATAGGACCTTGAATATCGTACACTTTATTTGATCACTTTTATTGAAATAGTAAAAATACGATTATCCATTTTAACGAGAAAGAAAAACAACTTTTAAATCTCCTTTTAGTCATCTTAATTCGTGTAGAGATTTTCAAATTGTATTGTTTTTTCTTTTTTTTACTTTTTCTTTTTTTATTGTTACCTCTTATTATATTAATTCGATTAGACATGTGATTGTTTTCATTAAACAATCTCGTCTGTGTGTTCTATTGATTTATTTGTTTCTTATATATTTAAATAAGCTTTTGTATATTGAACGTTAGTTATTGACTTATGTATTATTTTTTTTTTTTTTTTGAAAAGAGAAAAGACAGGATTATAGAGTTAAACTTATTTTATTCATCTAAAACAAAAAACACAATTTGATATAGACTTTACGTGATAAGACGACATAAAAGATTTACCGCCTAAATAAAAATATCGAAAAACATTTTCACTTGAATAACAGATACATACAAAAATGTAATGAGAGAAAAACAGGTATATATCAATTTTAACAATGAAAAATGAGCTTTTACTAACATATAGAATGATATAAAAAGAAAAATCCTAATGAAAAATTTAAATGTTAATAATAGACTAATTAGAATATGTTAGTGAAATACGTGAATTATTGTAGTGTCTCGTTAGAAAAAAATAAACAACAGTTTGAAGATATATTAGAATAATTATTCCCTAGTGACCATAATGTGTTTGTTTTTTCTATTTTAGACGGATCTCCTACATCTACAACTGATGACAATAAAACAGACTGTTCTCCACAATCTTCATTATCCACTATTGCACATGTACTACCATCACCATCTTCTCAACATCAACAAACCGGCGCATTTAAACCATTGAAAAAAGAAAAATTGTGAATCTAATGCACATATTTCTTCATTTTCTTCTTCATATTTTTTTTCTGTCAGATACAAAGATCAGTATTGATTGATTTATACGATCGTTTTTGAATCATTCCAATACTTTCATTCTTGTATTTTTACTCATAAAACAAAAATAAATAATACACAAACTACACTCACTCTCGCAAATATCTAATAAATTCTGATCTGGCCGGTTTTTAACAGTGAAAAGCATTTCTTTATGTGTATGCTCTTTTGTTTTTTCTTGTTTTTGATGTACGTGTGTGTGTGTGTGTGTGTGGCTTTTTCTTTCTTTTGTGAATATAAAATATACCACATTTCTTTTGGGTTTTTGTTTTTTTGCTTTTTTTTGCCACTCGTCTTTATATATTTGTGGACAATTCATATATTGAAAAACAAAATATTAAATAGAAATATATTGGTGAATGTGAAGAATAAATTTCACATACAACAACAAAAAAATTTGATATAAAAAATATTAGTCTAAATTATCAATTGATTATTTTCACTTTAAAAGTTTCAGAAATAACATTTCACAGTTAATAAACATGATTTTTTTTAAATTTCGAATGTTTTCTTTTTTTAACAAAGAAAAAATATCAGATTATTACGTTTAGCATAGTAAAAATACATTCTAACGATGACATGATTAACTTTCTCATGTTATATTCAAATTGTTTGTTCAATGTTGGCTTAATGATTTTGAAACTCTCACTTTTCATCGTACTATTGAATTAAATATTTTAACAAATGAAAATAGACATTTGTATATTTTGTTTTGTATTTCAATATGTATATGTAGATTTTCTCTCTAAATTACTTTGACATTTTTATCGATTAAATTAACTGATGATAATGTTTACTATAAGTATATAAAAACAAACTATACGTATACGTCTAATTTACATCGTCTTTAAACATGACACCTGTGTGCACTGTGTCAGTCAATCTGAAAAACCTATCTAATCTGAAATAATAGGAGAAATAAGAGAAAAACGAAGTGAACACTACTTATCAGAAGAAGAGAAAAGTTTGATATCGAATTATATGCGAAGAATTATAAGGAGACACTTTTTACATATGGATAACTTCAGACATGGAAAAATTTTAGTATAAAAAGCGTCGTGTATACTGCTGAATATCGTGAAATGAACTGTGCTCGTATGTGAATATCGTAAAATGGTATGTGAACACATGTAAAAAGAAATTCGTGTTTGTGAACTTATAGAAAGTTAGAAACTCTTATAGTCTTTGGTACATGCGGTATACGATAAAAGTGCGAGATACGTGCGGTTGCCATAGAAACAAATTATTCTAAGAGACTTCTGCTGGAAAAAAATAGTTTTATGGTTAAAAGTATGAGCAGCCGCTCGTGGGCTGGATCTGCCACTGGTTCACATGTGATGTTGCAACCGCACGAACCTAACAAAGTGGAATGTTGACAAAATTTCCCCATGGGTATCGTCACAGACGTAACATTCGCACACCTTTGCGGCACTATAGTACTAAAACAGCTCTACAGTCCCTATTGCCATCATATATTGGTAACTAGTTACTGAACATACTGTGAAAATTTTGAAAGTTATAAATGCTTGTTAAGGCTATTTTTCATATAAAAAACTACACTGTCACAGACGTGCCAAAAAAACACAAGCTGTTCCAGTCATTACTAGTCCTAAAAGTAACCTTAACAAGTACTTATAACTTTCAGTTTTTCACCGTATATTCAGTAACTAGTTACTAATATGTGATGATAATAGGAACTTTAGAGCTGTTCTAGTTAAAGATCTATAGCGGTACAAAGGTGTACGAATGTCACGTCCATGATGCTGGAGTTGCCCATATGTAGTTGAATTAATCGATGGCATTCAATTAGCTAATTAGATTCATAAATCTCTACCATTTTTCGAATCGAAATTCCAATACATTCAGTATACATATCATTTTTTTGACATTTTTTTTTGCATAGTTGTCGAGCCAATTTATATCCAAGATTTTAATTTTGAAATGAAAATTTAGTTTTACATATTAAACTGCAATTATCCTATATTGGTCTTCAATCAATGAACATCGATGTATTTTTTGTGCAGCTGTTTCCTCTATAGCATGAAATTGAGTCTATCATCATTATTATCATTTGTGTATGTATCTCATACGAAAAATATTTATTATTTTCTAGTTGTTGTTTCCGTCTTGAAAAAGCGTTTCGCGGATGCAACAACTTAACGAGCAACGCCTTCCACCTGCCTTCTCATTCACTCTCTCTCTCTCTCTCTCTCTCTCAAAACGACAGCATTAAAAATATTTTTTTGATGATGTTCAAATTTTCACATGAAATATAGTTAAAACAAATGGTTGATAATTATGACATTGTCTATTGATTTATTCTGACAAGTGACTTGAACGACAGGCATCAAATAAGGAAGGAAATCATTGAAAAAGAGAGAGAAGGAGAGAATAAAAAAACTTATAGATGATTACTTCTCAGCACGTTAAAGAATAACTATTAGAATCAACCATATTTTAATTGGAACTAATCATACAACCGAAAAGAGAGAAAAGTACACAAATCATGAAATTACTACGAAGAATCAACTAACTTTCTTTGTCATCAGGTAATTGCATTCATTTATATAAACAAAAACAATCGTCTTGTTTTTTTACTTTCTCTTTTTTTCATTAGTTAATAATTGTATCCTGGAGATATTTTATGGATAACATTTTGTAGAGACTTTTCTTATTGTCACATATCGATATAAAACATAATATAAAGTTTTCTTTTTTGTTTTATCTTTAGCTCAATTATTGTTTCTATTCACTTTTCGTTTTTTTTTTCTGTTTAAATAATCATTAGGCAAAGTATATATATATATATATATAAGTCGATCAGACGCCTGAAAGAGAACGAATAACCACTAGTTTTTAAGTGCTCTCATATGGCTCAAGTAAAACAGAGTGTTTTTGTTTTTTAAAGCACTTGATGAGAAAAACAACAAAATTATGAAATTTAAAATGAATCATCCTAATCTAACTCGTCAATAATCAAAAGAGAACATGATGAGAATACATATATAGAATGAGACAAATACATACATCTATTAATGTGTTTGTAAGACTAATGAACATGTCACTTTGGAAAAAACAATATATTACATCATTATCCGTTAAAGTGTTACGAATTTTTGTGAAATATAGTAATATGACTACTGCCATTTTGACGAGTACTGACCAATCGTAAAATTGTCTCACTCTTTTGACTCTGACTACTAGAAAATTAGTTCAAACAAAATTTGACTATTGAAAAATAATAAAAATTGTGACTCTAGAAATTTTAGAGTAAAAGGAAGTCCATTGGGTAGAGAGTTGAATTCTCTACAAATTACATTACTTTTTTGAATGTGTCACGTCCGGAACATTGTTCTAATAATAACACAAATTTTTCACAAAAAAGTTTTTGTAAATAATTTTAGGAAGATTTGACGAAATTACTTTACGGTTTTCTCGATAGCGGAATAATTCTGTGTGATATTATTTTAGCAACAGATAGGTCTTCTAATTAGAGATGAACACCGGAACCAAACTTTTTCTGATCCCGGTAAAAGATTTGCGTTCTATTCCATTATCTTTAGTGCTAAACTATTATTTAACCACACATTTTGTACAGAAATGTTTGCTCTTTCAGCCAATATATTTTAAAGTATATCACAGGCCTCCGTTATCAATTAATTTAGCAAATATAATGACCGGGACCAGATTGGTTCGGCAATATGATCCCGATCATTATATTTGCTAAATTAATTGATAACGGAGGCCTGTGATATACTTTAAAATATATTGGCTGAAAGTGTAAACATTTCTGTACAAAATGCGGCTCTCTTCTTCTATACAAAGATAAATAGAAGAAGAGCTTATTAGTTTGAAACAAGTTTAATGTTAGTTCTGTGCAAAAAGTGAACGAGAAGCGTTCACAAGTTGGCTTTTTTTATCGTAGATTCGGAAGGCAGAAACGCAAAAAATGTCGCAAGAATCAAATCATTATCTATTTTACTTTCAGAGAGTCAAAAGTTCTAATCAGGTGGAAAAAGCGTCACTCCGCCAAGCTTGCTCAAACCGTCATGCCATTAGGGAATACTTTTCAAATAACATTAAGTACAGATGGTTTTAAACAATTTATGTTGCTGCGTTGATCATGATTATGAACTCCAGATCCAAATACAATAAAATCATTCGCGACTAGTTTCTATTTCAATTAATAATCACACAGAAGATATTTTTTGATACCCTAGTCCACTTTTTCTGATGAAGTCCCCGGTAATTCCCGAAAAAACATGAAATCCCCTCAGGGATTCCCTGTAAAATCTCTGATTTTCAGGGGATGGGAAGAAATAACGAAGTCCCTGGTGATTCATTCACTGGTGCTCTCTAGGGATTTCTTAGGGAGAATATACAACATATTCATCGTTTTGCTTTGCGCCTGTAGGTATATAAAACGTGAAAATTTAAACAGACACACCTCTTTCCCTTAAACTAATTTCTTTCTTTTCTAGATACGTGCAGCCGCTTCCGCCTGAGATTCGTTGTTTCGACGTGAGTTAACTTTTTAGTCAAGTGACTCGTTCACTGGACGAGATTCATTGAGTGACTCAGGTGAGAAAGAATTTTGGAAAGAAAGTGGTAGTTTTTCTTATATAAAATAAATTTCAATTTGATAAAAAATCTATCTTTTTAAAGTAAAAATCGACTTTATTTTTCTCTCATGTTTTTTACTTTTCCATACCAGAGATTTATTATTCTAATTTTTCAATAGTTCTCGTTTTATTAATCTTATGTGAACAAACTAAATGATGATAAATGATATTTTTGTAATTGATTGCACATTATCATCATTAACTACTTTTTTTCATGGAAATATTTGTTATTGTTGACAGAAATTCCGAGTTTCAATTTTTATATCATCATCATGATGATGTAAACCACGTGTATAGTTAACTCATTATAAAGTCATTTCTCTAACTAAACCATTCTAATATAATAAGAAAAGTGAAAAGAAAATCAACAGCAATATGGTTGATTATCAAACATTTTGTTACAAAAATATCATTTTGAAAAAGAACATTTCCAAAGACATGTCGTTGATTGAGATTGAAATTAGTTTCATTTAACTGATTTAATTATAGAAAATTGTTTATTATTCACACAGTTGGAAATCAGCACATCATTCAATGCTGATAAAAATACTAATTTGTCTTCGTATAATCAGAAAATATATTTCTGTATAAGAACATATTAGAAAAATGATGTTTAATTACAACTGTATCAATTTCTATATATAATGAAAATTATATTTTAGATTAATATGTCATTTTGAACGAGTAACCAACGATAACTAGTAGCTGATCATTCAACATGAAAATGAAAAAATATGCACAAGTTTAGGCAAGTGTCTATTCGAACATTAAAGAGAAAAACAAACAAAACTCTTATTATTAAACATTCTTTATTATATTTTTTTCTTCTTCTTCAAGTATTGCAAATGAATTCGTTATCTTTTCAAAATGTAACGAACAAAAAATTATTAACGTAATAAGTTCAATTTTACAGGATAATTAAGGGACTCCCTCTCAGAAATGATGATTTTGTACCAAAAACATCAGTTTGGAGACAAGCACATAGAAAGATAGCCTGAAGTACCTACTTTCAGAATCTGTATTGCTCTCGGGCCTAGAACTGGTTTTTCGTGGTTTTCGAGGAAGTTTTCTAGAAGCCTTGTTTATCAGGGCCTTCAAATAATAATTTTTTTCTGGAGACTTACACAAGTTAATTTTTTTTTAAACACGTAGATTTGTAGAGCAGACTTTTCTGATCAAAATAAGACGTTGCACAACTCGATGTGATCTTGCGTTCAAAAGTTACAAGCATTTTCGTATATGTCCTAAAATAGACCAACCAATGCACACGTGTTTTTTCTCAAAACACGTTTTTTGTTCGAACATGCCCAGTGTGGGACACTTTTTTAAATATACTTCAAGCTAGAGATTTCGGGTTGGTTTTATTTTAAACTAGACATCTAACTGCGTGGCCTGATGGGAGCCGATTTTTGAATTATGGCTTAGTTTACTAGAAAACCAAGGATCTTGGATCTCTAGAAAAGGAACAAAGACCTAGATCAAAAATCTGATCGCATCGGCCCACGCAATTAGGTGTCTAGTTTAAAATAAAATCGACCCGAGATCTCTTGCTTGAAGTATATTTAAAATAAGTATCCCACAGTGGTGGATGGTTTTGTGACCGTGGATTCTGGAAAACCCCGGAACGGTAAGAGATAGCGAGGAAAAAAATTTCATAATAACACTTTGATATGGCAAATATTTGCTGAAAGCGCCATTAAACTCGGATGTAAGACAAAAAATTTTTTTTCTGAGGCGGGCTCTTAAGAAATTCAAGTAGAACAAATTGTTTTCGAACAGTTGTTTAGATTTCACATTTTACAAAGTGTAGATATATTTTCAAGCTCTAATTTCTTTTAAACTAATAATAGTAGCACATGATATGTTATTTTGGTCTCGCACGCAAACTATGACACGATTGAAGTATTCCGTCACCACGCATACTTAACCGTGTGTCAAACGTATACACAAGGATCAAATACAATTTTCTATCCAAGTCCTTCTTGACTTCAAAATCCGAATGATCAACGGTCGAAGAAGCTATAATTCGAGAAAAGTTGTGGTTTTATCTATTTTTGTTTATGAAATATCTAAAATCGTTAAAAAAAAATGGTCGCAAAAGTCCTAAAACTTTTATGCTTCATTTTGCCCTTTAACTCAATCGAATGTTATTGATTCGAGAAAGTTATAAAAAGAGCATCAATTTTTCACTTTTCTCGTAAACTTTTCTTCCTTTGTGTTACTTAATTCCCAAGCGATCAATTTTTCTAAAATATTTTTAGCTCTGAAATTCCATCGGCAGTTGCGTGGTGAGAGAAAAAAGCAGGAAGGGTGTAAATTTATTTGAGAGAAAACCATAGAACACAACATCATCTATCATCATAATTTCAACACAATAGCTAAATGATAATGTTGATATCAATTTGAGCTTTTTTCTCATTGAAGAAAAGCTCTCAACTATTTTGGGAGATAAAGTGGAAAAAAGCATGTTGTTGTTAAGTTTTGATTAGATTGGTAACCAAATCTGGGTAAGAGTTCAGACGAAAGTCTTAGGAGAAAAGAGATTGTTAAAGAGAAAATTTTTTTTCGTCAAGCAAGAGGGGCGTACACCCCCTTATACCCTCCCTTTGGATACGGCACTGTCCATCAGGAGTGGAAAAATTATCAGATTTCATTCGGGAACGATGAAAATTTTCCGAAAAAAATTTACAAACTATTGAAAAGTTGTATGTGCAATTCACTGTTGATTTTCTCCTGTTTAATAGCAAACTGTATAACAGAACCTTAACGAAGTTAAGATTTGTGTGAATTAGAGTCCTGCAGGTTACGACTTTTTAACAACCTATAACCTAACCTATAAAAATTTTCACAACCTAAACCTAACCTAACCTACGAAACTCGTAATCTAAACCTAACCTAACCTAGGTTAAACTAATACAAACTTTTGCACTTTTCCCCAAAACCTGGTTACAGAAGCCCAGACTTCAGCTTTGTTCCATATCGTTATTGCTTTTCATCTAAACACCGTCTGAAAGGTAAGCTTATACAAAATAAATCACATTTTACATGAATATAGAAATGAATCGGTTGAGCTTTTTATTCTTTAATGTAATCTTTGAAAAATAGCTTTCTGAATAGGGAGACCCTCTTAAGAGTAGACCAGAATTTCACTTTAGGCTCTCGATGCTACGAAGGTTCTGTTATTGTTGTTGGGCTCTCGTGTGAATGTGATTGAAGTGGGAACGACTAAACATTTTCTATTGGAATGTTCGAACTATCATGTAGAGAGGAGTAAGCTTTATTGAACTTTGAATGTTGGATCTAACTTCTATGTTAAGGATCTGATGCGGCTTGACGTCATTACGATGCTATCACCGCCAACTTGAACAAAAAGGGGAATATTTGAATGATAATAAAAGTTGGAAAAAGAAACAACAATTTCATTCTTACTAAACTACCTGTTCTGCTTATCTCCGTTCTCCATTCACCTTTTCTTTTTCTGTTTTTTATCTTCAGATTTTTCACCAAATATGTAGCTATCCATTTACCCTCCCCACGTTTTTTTCCTGTCTTTTCTTATTGTTCTTTCATAAGTCAGTGATTTAGTTTTTCTTTTTGTTTCATAGTATCGATTATAACGAGAAATCGATTGTCTTCACTTAAATAAATAAGATTAAATTAAATCTTCCATTTATGTTCTCTATTGAATTATGCCAGAATCAACTTTTCGTATCAAAAACCGAAGTTTTTATTGAAATTTTAAAAATGGGACAAAAAAATTTGAAAATAGCACTAGAGGAGACCTTTATCGCTCTATTACCGAGTTGATGATCTTCTAATTCTTTTGGATCGAAAAAAAGAGACTGGTTTTATGCGTAATTTTAAGATACTTCGCGCGTAATTCCGCCGTAACTGCAATCTAGTTTTGCATACCAATTTGTCGATTCAATTTTCTCAGTTAACAATGTTTTTCTTCTGGTTTTTTTTGTGATATTTTATGTCTAGACGTCCATAAAAATTACCCGAAAAAAATCCATAGCGAAACAACGGATTTTTACAGTGATGCATAAATATTGTTCTTTTATGAATGTTTACGCGGGAAAATTCGCAATTTTGCCCACGGCTAGCTTGTTCTTACATATAAGACACTTTATTCACGAATTATCAACCGATGATACAAACCACATCCCATAGCTCATGTACGCCGATAATTATCATTACTACCCATTGATTTTTCTGTAGCACACTGATAGACATGTATCCTTTGCCAGTCTACTTTAAAAGTAGAAAATCACCACTTAGAGTAAAATAAACACGAAAAGTTTGGTTGTTTCTCGTCATAGAAGTATAAGTATCAACAATTCAAGGAACTTCTCATTCATAAGCAGCCATATCACGTGTAGGAACATCAATACCAGACTCACAGAAACTCATTTTTTTTCTAACTCTATTGTTCAACGTCGTGTTATTCTTTCCGATTCTGTTTCTGACCACTCTTTTAGATCAATTCGGATACTAACTTGAGTCTCCAAATAGTAGATTGATACATACACATTTGAATGTCATTGAAGCAGTCAATGTTTTCATTTCATGAAAACCGACATCTGTCGAATATCTTTTAAAAAAATAGATTATAGTCAAAAAAATGTACATAAAAGATTAACGTTTATTTTTTCGCTACTTGACAATAAATGACTAGATTAGATACAGACATGGCATAGAAGAAAAAATCATCTATAAAAAATAACAATCTTAACATTTCTAGAGAACAATAACATCAGTTTTATCTAGGTCTGTTTTTGCATCTTAGTAAATGCAATTGTAAATTTTGTTTAATCATTGTTGATGAACAATATTCACATTGAATCGAATTTTTATCAATGACAATTGTTGGCTGTGATTGTGTGATAGAAGTTTGTGATGATGTTGCACCTTTAGAGAGTGTTGTCTCATTTAAACATTGGTTCACATGGGCCGAACTTTCTCGTTCATCAATCGATTGATCACATACAGGACATTGGACTTTTGGTTTAATTATAAAACTATCTAATCGACGTTGACCAGCTAATAAAGGTTTTAATTTCTTTGATGCTGACGATGAATCTAAATAAAAAGAAAAAAAAATGTTAATTAAAATGAAGAAAACAGCACTTGTAGAAGTAAACAATAACGATAATAAACATCAATCGCAAGAAACTAGACTATTTACTTGAATGTGTATGTTTGTATATGAATGAAGTAAACTTATCTACAGTGTTTTCAACTAAAAAACCAGTTAATATTGCTGACTTATAATGTCGGTACGAAGCAATATTGAGAAAAGTTTATTCCCGACAAATAGAAATAAAAGAGAAACAAAGAGGTTAACCTTTTCATCTAAACTTAAACATGACAAATTTCAATTACAAATTGACTTTGTCGCAAGGAGAACTGTGAAGTAGGTGTACACACTTCGAAATGCCAGCCATTCTAACAGACACTTTGTCACATTGTGGACACTCAGAAAGCGTGAATTTCAAAAGTGATCAACTGCGGTAAAATATTTTAATTTCGGTAACCGGTATCACCTATTGTATGGAACCTCTCTTGTATGTACACATTCAAGTCTATCATGATTGATGAGTTGCAGGGGTGTCCATGTTTTGCGAAGCGCTGTATATTACATATAAAGACTAGATGTAAAAAATTTAACAAGATTTTACAACCAAAAATTCGCATCTTTCGTGGCTGTTTCTTGTTTAGTTCACTTCTCACCAGTGTGATGTACTAGATGAAAAAATGAAAATACCATCACAAGATCTTTTAATTTACCCGCCTATTGAAGCATCCGATATTATTTAAAAATATCGATGTCGTGAAAACGGGATGAAAGATTCAGGAATGGAAGAATAGAAACAGGTATTCATGAGATATAACCAAATCAACTTTCAAAATGTTTTCAAAATAGAGAAACTGATAAGTTCTTTCGGATTAAACGGAAAGATGTTAACATTACCTATTGTTGACATATTTTTTCTTTTCTCTTTTGGCTCTGGCTCTTTAACTTTGATAAATTCACCTCCACATCGTTCTTGATGGGTGGCTAAAATAAAGAAAAAAAATAACAATACACATTCTGTCAAGTGTCGAATGCATAACAACGTGAACTTACCAAACCAGAAATCATTTTTTGATGGTGCACGATTCATTGCCCGTTTGACATAACCAAAATAAGGTGCCCATTGTTGACATTTTCCATTACAACGCCACCAATGTTGACGTAAATGATGAAATTCTTCAATAAAATTATGATAAACCTAAATAAAAGAAAAATAAATAGAACATATTTGATAAGAATATCATTTATTTACTGTGATATTTGCACCAGTTGTTTGATTAATGCGTAACATATGTTTAAGAAATTCTGGACCATGACCATCACGATCCTGGAGAAAAAAATAAATTGTAGGTCATATGTATTATTTTTCGTTAAAAACGCATTTTCAAGTAGAAAATAGAGTAAAATAGTATACGTCTATTCATTATACAACTTACTCGATTATTTTTTGTGACAAATAAATATGCATGGATCATCTCATGCTAAAACAACAGGAGACAATTAAATAAACAACTGCTTGTCAATAAATGCATTTCTGTACCAATAATGTTTGAACTAAATCTTTTCTTGGTCTCAGTTTTAATAATGGTTCGCTGAGCGCGATTCGACAATGATGACCACGACGTTCATAGTAACATATACCAGCACAGCTAAAAAATAGTATGTTCAAATAAGAATAAAAACATACTCACAAGGGAACATTCCTAAGTAAGATTATATGGTTGTCCTTGATAATAGGCTATTTTTGATGCTAATTACCAACATGTTATCCATCCTTTTTCAAGTGGATGACTAAAAAACGGATCTCTCGAAAATCTTCTCTAATCTCCATCATGAACGAATTCAGACTCGACAAGTTTATAAAGCTTTATCAACTTACCTCTAGAAACAGATTTTAAGAACTACTGAACAAGTTTTTAATGAGCTATAAAAAATATTACGTAAAAACACTTTAAGTTATACGACTGCAAAAAATCAGACAAGTAATTTTTTTATCGCTCATTGAAAACTTGTCCAGCAGCTCTTAAAATCTGTTTCTATAAGTAACTTGAGAAGACTTTATAAACTTGCCGAGTCTGAATTCGTTCACGATGAAGATTAGAGAAGATTTCGAGAGATTCGTTTTTTAGTCATCCACTTGAAAAAGGATGGACAGCATCAAAAATAGTCTCAAGTCTTATCAAGTAGGTGTCAAAGAACAACTATATAGTCTCACTTGGGACTTAGTCTTTATGCCCATTTTATTGAGACGATTAAGTTATAACAGGCGGTCCAAAAAGAATTATAGTGCTAATATTTTCAATTTTTCGCCTCTTCCTTATAGTTAATCGAGCAAATATTTTCACCAAAGTATAGCGTGTTCAATTCTCTGCAAAATATGTATGACTGTTTTATTGCAAAATTCGAAGGTGGAAAATGAGATTAGGAATCGTATGAAGTACGAAAATTCAGAAAAAATAAGTTAAACAACCGCCTTTTAAGTTCTAGTTGCTAAACGTTTGTGAGAGAAAGAAAGCTGAAGGAGCTGTTGTGTAAGCCTTGTAAAGCTCTACCTTTCACCTATGATTAAAAATTGTTTACAGTTAGAACGAAGGGCGTAAGTGTAACGAGTTTTTCTTGAAAATTTTCTAAAAATGATAACTTTTAACCAGGAATTTGCAGCGTTCGATAAAACAAGTCTAGTCAAACTTGATCATTTCAGATTGAATTTTTTTTGATTTCTAGTCAGTGATTAGTCTGTATTGTAGAATCGATAATACTTGAAGAAAAAAAAAAATTTCCTTTGTTATCACGCGTAGATAAGACCGAAATTACGTGCTGTTTTCGCCCGGTTTCCGATAAGTCAATCTTTGCGTCGGATCTTTTCATTCAAATACTAACACTATAATTCTCTTTGGGCCATCCGTTAATTTATCACAAACATTCAACTGTATATACCTTGTCATTCTTTTACTCCATTCAACATAAACTGCTCCCAATTGATCATAGAAAAATTGCTGGTTAAATTGTACAAATAATTCTTGAATTTTTGGAGTTGGATCGATAAGTTCCCATTGTCGGTCGATAACACTCATCGTAGCAGACGGCTGCGATGACGATGATCCATTACCCTATGAGTAAAAACAGAAATCTTTAGAAATAGAATATATTTTATAGAACTATTTTGTTTCGATATATTAGGTTGAGGAAAAAGTTCGTGCGCCGTGTTAAAATAATGATTTTTTATATATTTTTTTTTGTGTTTTTGATCTGGTTTTGTGGCTATTATGAAAATTTATTGATTTTTTAAGATGTCTGA
>CAJNOQ010000913.1:17311-39257 GCA_905250885.1 Didymodactylos carnosus | reverse complement strand
ATTTTTAAATAAGATATAATTGTAGCGCGCACATTTCTGATTAAAATGAGACATTCCCCAGCTCTACATGACGTTTATTTGCAAAGTTATAGAATTTACAAGAAAAGCCCTAAATGTTCATTGCCGGCTCAAAGCTACAGAAATAAGAAGAAATTATTTCAGGGCTTTGCTTGTAAATTATATAACTTTGCAAATAAACGTCATGTAGAGCTGGGGAATGTCTCATTTTAATCAGAAATGTGCGCGCTACAATTATATCTTATTTAAAAATGTTTTGGTTATTTTTTAAAGTTCTGAAAAACTGGTTTTCTAGAAAACTGGGTCTTCAAGAAACGTACATTTGGAAAAATGCTTTATGCCACTAGAATCAGCTCGTCGAGCTCTGTCGATTGGGATACCTCTCGTTAGCATCTGTGATTAACACTTGGGGTAGTTCCCTCGTAAGTTCAATAAATTGATTTTTAAAAAATTATTTCTTCTCCTAAACTTCTGTTTTTTATTTTCATTTTCGAATAATTATTCTTGTAAATGTCTTTCTTACCCGTAAAATAAGAAACACCACCAAGTAGATTAGAAAATGTTGATCGTGCAAAATTAATTTTTTTTGTATCCATATTTTGTTTTGTTTTTAATTGAAATATCGATTCAAAACGTTCATCAAATTGTTTTTGTAATTGTACTATTTGTTCATTAAAATATACGCCACTCAATTCATTTTGACGATTTACTGAGTCAGATTCATAAATAATATCAAATGTAAATGGTTCTACAATTGATTGTGTCAATGTTACTTGTAAAATAAAAAAATTATGCTCAAAATATTTGACTTCTTGATCAGGTAAAACATAATAATGATTGTATTGCTGTTGTTTTTTCATAGTAGATGATGATGAAGAAGTGTCATATGGTACTAATTTTCTTTTAATTATTTCATGTACATTATGAATGGGTAAACGATCGGTCCACGTATGTATTAGTGGAATCTGTGATTCTTTTCCTGATGGAATTTTAAATTTAATTGTAAATGCATCAAGTTCATTGGTTTGACCACGAACAGTTGTTACACGATATTGTTCATCATTAGATTTTTTCGATGTAATAATTTCATCCATCCATGGTAGATCATGATGAAAATAGAAAAATAATGACATTGAGTCTGTTTTGTTAACCTAAAATAAATAAAAAAATTTATAAATTAAGATATGTACAACAAAACATTTTCATTTTAATTCAAAATCGTTTGAGACAATGGTTTTTTATTTCTTTTTTTTTGTGAAATAAAAGTACCTGTGGTATCACATTTACTCGAGTTGTCCAATCACCACCATGTTGACCACCCAAATGTTTTACCCATTCTACTTGTAAAAGAAAATTATCATCTTGAATCTGTTCAATAGCAAATTTTTCACCGTCATGATAAGTCCAGCCATAGAATGGAAGACGATCATTTTGATCACACCAATGTCTAGAAAACATAATGTAGTTAAGAATAATAAGTAAAAATTGAATATTTATTTTTACCTCAAAAAATGATCGTTTGATTGGTGTATTTTTTTAGAATCAAACCACATGAGACCTCCACTTAAACTTTGGGGACTACGATGTTTAACACCAAAATATAAATTCGATCTAGAATAGAAATTATTGTTGAAGAATTAAAATTAAAATAGATTTGAGTAAAACAAACCTATATGTTCCCCAAAATCGTTCTGGATTTTTTTCTGGTGCTGTATCATTAACATTGACTAATTTTGGTAATTTTAATGGAACATTTGTATACTCATATTTTTGACTATTAATAAATAAAATGCTAACAAAATAAATAACTGCTAAACAAATGAGGAATATGAAAATAATTGGAATGTAAGATGAAATGGAAATTAATGATTTTTTTTTAAAAAAATATTTTAATAAATAATCAAAACGTGATCTATGCGACGAATGTGGTGTTGTACGTCGACGTGTACTTCGAGCAGCGGCAACGGCGGCTGCTATTTTATCACCATTTGTCGTATTTTCTTGATGGCTTGATGAACGTTTATTTTCTACTTGTCGTCGACGTTGTGTCAATTTTGCATTCACCATTATTTGAATTATAAGACACCATTTATTTTAATTATCCATTCTTTATCAATCACCCTTCGATAATACTCAAAACACATCTGAATATAAATAATAGATTATGTCTACGAGTTCAAATTGTAACCAAAGAAAAAAAAAGAATGTATTACTGTGATTCTATTGTTACCTTAACTTATCGTTGTAAAAACGTATTTTTTTCTAACACTCTTTCTCAATGCTTTTTCAATTACGTATGGTTCGTGTCCCTGTTCACTACAGTAGAAGTTTACATAACATGAATTAGGGGAAAAAGAGAGAGAGAGAGAAGTACCGGTTGTATCGATTCGATGAGAAAGACTAGAATCTCGTGAACTACGGAGAACGGACCAATTTTCAATTCATTACACATAGATCAGTAACAACATTTTCTAAAAGAGATAAAAAGTTCACAATCGTTTAGTTTTAATTTTTCAAAATATAATTCCATAACAAAAACCAAAAATACATAACAAAAAAAAAACTGAAAGTAAAAACTAGCGATCCAATTCTGCGAAATCGTATGAAACAACAAGCACAAATTTATTTTAGAAAAAAACAAAAATTTTTTTTTTTGCCTCCATTACACACATAAAAACCGAATAAATAAACACTTACCACTTACCAATTCTCATCTCGACAAAAAAAGTAAGCCTTACCATAAAATAAACAAAAAGGATTACTGTTTTGAACAGAAAAAACCCGATTGATTCTTTGCACTACATGTTAAAAAATAAACTTCGATCATGAAACAAATTACACCTAGAGCCAAGAAAAAACTATGAGTTTTTGTTCGAATTATGAGAGAGTATCTGATAAAAGGAGGGCTATTTATAAAATAAAAATGAGCATTAGTATAGTGAAAATGTATGGGTTAGACAAAAAAAAAGAAAAGATAACAATACAATCAATAAACTTAAGGCAATCATGTACACAAAAACTAAGCAAAAAAAGAAGTTATATGAAAACTATTTTCCATGGAAAGAAGATTGCTTTTCTTTATTGTAGAGGAATGTTGTAGTATATAATCCTCTTTGCTAGAACGACTAGAGTGTAAAATAAAATCCCATACAATCGATTTGACCTTTTTCTCCTTTCTATTGACATAACCGTAATACATTTGTATTAGATATGTTAAACCAAAACTAGGAAAATACAAAAACCAACTGTTTCATTTTTTACAGGTTATAATAAGACGTTTAAAATGTTTTTCGATGAACCACTTTTGCGCCTTCATTGTCGTATTCCCGTTTTGTTATCCAAATTTTTTTGAATGTATCCAAAGATGCCAGTATAGATCCTCTAAAAATAACAAACAAAAAGAGGAATCATAGTTTAATTTATTCTGTAAATCTTTGTATCTATTACATACCCAATCCATGTTGAATACACTCTTTCACGTGGTGCCGAAATTTTTATTTTAACTTCTTTTGGTGCAATACGTTTCAGTTCACCGAGTAATCGATCACCAAAACCTTTGAAGACAAAAAAATAAGACCAAAAAAAAATTAAGATCTTAGATATTCTAGAAATATATACCTCGAAACAATGTTGAACCACCAGAAAGTACAATATTTTGATAGAGTATACGACGTAAATCCATATCTGAACGTTGAATAGATCCTGATAATATTTCATGAACTCCTTCGCACTCTTCGCCAATCAATTCTGGACTAAACAATACTTCGGGAGCACGATATTTACTTGAGCCAAGCTTAGAAAAAAAGTTATTTATTATAAAATCTATTTTTAAGAAATGAAAAAATTACAAACCTCAATTGATGTTCCATCCGGCAAAGTAAACTGTGATTTATCTGCTTGTGTCGTATCATCTTTTTGAACATTTGGAGATAATAAACATACTCTCTAAAAAAACTTCATATTTTCACATATATGTGAAAAGTAAGAGCAAAATCAAACATCAAATTTAAAAATCGGTTGATACCACCAAAATCAAATTCAAAATTACCTTTAATCAGTCGAAGAGATATTGATATTCACTACTGTCGCCTTAGAATCGGATTTTCTCAACTGAATAGTGACTTATTCGATAAAGGTCTCGTGCATGATCCATCTTGTGAATGTAATAGTCTAATAAAAGAGACTGTTTACCATTTCTTTTTTGAGTGTCCCAATTACAACAAGGAGAGAGAAAACCTAACGACGCAGTTCTCTAACAGGATTCCAGATGTTAAACCGGATCTTTAATCACTTCTATTACGAGTACTGTTTGATAAAGTAACAGTTGGAGTTATTGTCAAGTTTGTCATAAACTATATTGCTGATACAGGAAGATTCTCTACTTCTGTTTGATTCATTCGACCTACACATCTGCAGTACCAACACACAACACAACTCACATTTTATGCTTACTTATTTATATACTTATTTATTTATAATATTTCTTTTCTTTTTCTCGCTTCTTCTCTCATTTTTCCTCTTGTACTATTTAGTATGGGTCAGCGAATCTATAACAGTTAAGTGTTTGTTTCTTCTTTTTTTTTTACGGTGATCACATGTATATAGATCCTCGATCCGCTTTTGTGGCTTGTATCTTTTGGATTTTCTACTTTTACATCAATAAACGAGATTAAAACAAAATCAAACATACCTCTTTAATACTTTTAACAATTTCAAATTCGGCTGTAGTTTTAAATGTATAGCCTTCTTTTCTTAACAAAAGTTTTAAATAATTAGTAACATCGCGACCAGCAATATCATTACGTAGTATACTATGAGGCATGGCAAAGCCTGAAAAAAAAACATTCAAAACGTTCTGTTAAATTGATTGACAATGTTTATAACACAGATAGGCATGCACCAGTTACAGTTAACTGTAAAACTGTAAAACTGTAACTGTGTAACTGTTATAACTGTAACTGTCGTAACTGTATAACTGTAAAACTGTAACTGTCATAACTGTAACTGTCAAAACTGTAACTGCTCATAACTGTAGACAAATATTCTAGAGTGAATTAGTCTTCTACGATTTCGAGACATTTTAAGAACAGAGGCATCCTTAAAATGTATGCAAATCGTAGGAGACTAATTCACTCTAGAATATTTGTCTACAGTTTTGACAGTTACAGTTATGACAGTTATACAGTTACGACAGTTACAGT
Source organism: Didymodactylos carnosus (assembly GCA_905250885.1). Taxonomy (NCBI): domain Eukaryota; kingdom Metazoa; phylum Rotifera; class Eurotatoria; order Philodinida; family Philodinidae; genus Didymodactylos; species Didymodactylos carnosus. The sequence continues at coordinate 34,038 of CAJNOQ010000913.1, read as the reverse complement.
TATAACAGTTACACTGTTATGACAGTTACAGTTTTCACAGTTACAGTTAACTGGTAAAAAACTGTAACTGGTGCATACCTAAACACAGATCTCATCATACCTTCATAAATTGGTACAGAATGCGTAACACCATCTCCTGAATCGAGAACTACACCGGTAGTTCGTCCACTAGCGTATCTAATATATAAAGAAAATAGAAATAATAGCATTAATAAACTCTAAGAAAATGATGAACGTACAAACTCAAAATTGCTTGCATCGACACAAAGAATGCGGGCACATTGAATGTTTCAAAAAATATTTCAGCAGCTCGTTCGCGATTCCTACGAGAATTCAATGGCGCTTCGGTTAATAAAACAGGGTGCTAAAATAAAAGTGTGACATAAAGCAAAAAAATAACAATAAAAAAGGTCAATAAAGAAAAGGACAAATATTATCAAATCCAAACTTTTCTTTTCTCTTACTTCTTCTGAAGCAGAACGTAGTTGATCTTTGGAGTAAATGTACGTCCAAATTCGTTCCATATCATTCCAGTCCTGTACGATTCCATGCTCCATTGGATATGAGATATGCAATAGTCCACGATACTCCTAAATAGACAAACAAACGTTTTATAATGGATCAGAAATCTATCAATACAAGTGACAATGGATAAGACTTAGCTACCTCAGCTTTTGGTCCAATAAAGGTATCCCCTTCGAGACCACCAGCCATTACACGAACATGTTTCGGTCTTCCAACGCTATGAAGAGTAAACAATAATTATCATCTTAGTGGAAATAGTTCAACTCTTAAGCTATCTTACTAATTCGGAAAGATGGTTTTCGGAATTGGATCGCCAGCAAAACCTGCTTTGATTACTCCTGAGCCATTATCACACACAATAGGTTGATTTGTAATTAATACTTCGTTATCCATTTCACGTATTTAATGCTGAAGAACAGTTCTAGAATACAATTTAATATTAATTTGAGTGTCTCTCTAGAGAATTGTACGTGATGAACGAAACTAGGTAGAAATCTAACCAGGACTAAGACTAAGACTGTTTTATTCACGAAAAGTGAGAGGGTCATCAAAGGTCCCCGACCTGTAATAATAATGACTCAAGCCAAACAACACCAAAAGCGTAATAAAAAATAACAAAATAAAGAAGACAACTAAGGTTAGAACCAGAATTAGTAAAAAAATATTTTAAAAAAAACAAGCAAAAGAGAACAAATATAAATGCAGGTAAAAAGCGGAAAGAAAGAAAGTAACACGATTTTCTTAACTGACAAACGTTTCACTGGAAGAGATATTGAAGTAAAGCTATTTTGAAAGACATTAAGGAAGAAAGACGAATAACTAACTCTGGGAGATTATTCCAATCAGCAATAGTTGAATAAAAAAAGAAGAATATATCGTTTTCAGAGAAAAACCATTCACAGAAGATGAAAACGGAAAAGATGCTAACCTTAACGGGTTTTAAAATCCCTCTAGATTTTATTTAAAATGTATTTAAAAATGTGTAACTATATTTTTGTCTGTTGAAAATAATAACAGTAGATTTTATTTAATCTATTTAGTGAAGCATACAAAGATTGTCTACAAGATTTGCATCGTACAGAGTATTGTCTTACGCATGCTGATAAGCCGTCTCTAGAAAACCAAAAATAATTTTTTTTAGTAAAAGTGACTAATGGAGATCGTTCGGAAATCTATTTATGTGTATATTCTTTTCGCAAAAAACTTGGGGTGCAAGCAATCACTAACTTCTTTGCTCACTTCTTTTAGCCATAAATATTAGCTGCTGATAGTATGAGGGCTAAAGAATAATTGGTAACAAATTTGCCGTAACTAAGAAAACTATACAGAGCACTAATCTAACTGTTCGAAAAGGAAGAAATTGAATATATTTAAGAGTTTTGTATTTATACGTTTATTAAAGTTAAAATACTACTTAAATAAAGTTTTTAGAAGCCACACGTTGATTACACGGAAGATGTCACTTTCACCGCTGTCTTTTTCTTCTGCTACGGTAATGCGCTAGTGAAAATTTTGGCGTCAATCAAAACGCAGGTTTCTACTTTGTAAAGTATGGAATATTATTTACGGGATATTAATACGTTTAGAATATTAATTTGTCAAGCGGTTACTGTTGGAGCAAATCAGTACAATCGAGGTGACAAAACAAAAAATTATATTTATTGATTATGGAGTTTTGCTCTTGATGTACTTTAACTACCAGGGAGAGGAAGTCGCTCGACTAATCCTATGCACGTGCTTTTCCAGCATTTATGACGCTAGTCAGCGTTTATTTCTACACATTGCTCATCTTATTTTCTGTGTCGATCTCTGCTTTAATAAAGGAGAACATAGAAAAATATATCTGTCAACATCTGAGTAATCAATAGCGTTGCTAACAGAATTTATCCACTGAGCTCTCTGTATTTTTTCTGCAAAGCGAACATGTTTCAAATCTAAAAAAGAAAAGCATCAATTAGACATCAGTAGTTAGAGGAAAAAAATAGAAACTTTCTTTATACCGATTGTTTTCCTAGGCAATTACAAATAGAGAAAAACATCACTGTATAACAAGAAAAAATTCATCTTTCCTATCGCTCTTTACGATAGCTAAGTGTAAAACAGAACGTATTTTTAAATTCCGAAGGTATGTACGCCTTGATACAGTGAGTAAGCTTTGCTATTAGAAACACTAGTAACCAACGTTCTCAAGTACAAATGTATTGTCTTTCCTGAAATGAAGTAGAAAATATAATAGTGATTGTGCTAATGTTCACTTATGAGACGATGAAAGTCTTTACTGGTGCAACCAAAATCTGAACGGTTTCAATTTTCATCATGGATATAATGTCGAATTTCTACCCAACATATATGTTGTTGATATAACATAAACTTTATTCTTCCAGAATACAACCGGAAAAAAACCAATTACAGTATTAAAAACTAAAACTATCAAAAAAACAAAATCAGTTTTGTACAGATTCGAACACGCGAACTCAGCTTTCCAGTAAACTGCAATGTATTTTGTTTTTCTGGTCATCCTTTTGTATTTCTCGAGAATACGGAGAAAAACAGCTATTTTGTCATAGATCTCTTGACGTGGATGGAGTTAGACGAAAGGAAGTTGGCTGGCATATGGCATTTCGTCATTTTTTTCGGCATAAATTTTCTATGATATTCTTATTTAGTAACTAATTCTTTTTTGTTGTAGGAACAATGATGATTTCGTTTTATTAAAACTCTCAAATATGGCGACTTCTTCGTCGTCCTTGAGTGCAAGGATGGATTTGAATAGACTCAAATCCTTTGATGCATATGCAAAAACTTTAGGTAAGAAAATCTAAAGATTAAACTATCCATAGTTCTTCCAGTTGATTGATAATGATTTATCTTACTGTGTTTTAGACGATTTTCGTTTGAAGACATCATCCGGCGGTCTCATCACTATTATTAGTACAATAGTTATTATTCTATTATTTTTTTATGAACTACGTTACTATTTAACAACAGAAGTTTCTCAAGTATTATTTGTTGACACAAGTCGTGGCGAAAAAATGAATATTACTCTAGACATTGTATTTCCCGTTTTACCGTGTAGTTATTTGACTGTTGATGCTATGGATGTGTCAGGAGAAACTCAAACAGATATTGTACATAACTTATTTAAAACACGATTGGATTTAGATGGTCAACCGCTAAATTCTCAACCAATGAAAGCGTCTCTGGAGCCTTTACCAAAATTAAAGCAACCCAATACAACAATCGCAGATGATTTATCACATGACATACAAAAACGTCAAGTTGAAACACTAACAACATTGCCAGAATGTGAAACATGTTACGGAGCAGAAACGCCTCATCAACAATGTTGTCCAACGTGCGATGATGTGAAAACAGCTTATAGAATCAAAGGCTGGGCATTTGATCCATCAACTGTCGCACAGTGCTTACGAGAAGGACGTGCTGTTGGTATGGCTAGTTTAGATAGCGATAACTTAACAAAGATGAATGAAGGTTGTCGTGTTCACGGATTTTTGGAAGTTAATAAAGTGGCTGGTAAGTATTCTTCTGAATTAAACAAGTGAGGAGTTTATAAAGACAAAAATCAGTTTTATAATTCGATAGGATATCTGATAGTGCAAGTCTTCACTGGGTTTTTTATTCTATTTAGGAAATTTTCATATAGCACCAGGAATGAGTTACCAACAACACCATGTTCATGTTCATTCCTTAAAAAATATCAGATTAAATATGTTAAATACATCACATAATATACATGAATTAAGCTTTGGTCAAAAATATCATCAACAAATCAATCCATTATCAAATACAAGCCAAATAACAAGTAATTCGAATGATGGAGGTGGTGTCTTGTTCCATTATTATGTTAAAATCGTTCCAACTTCTTATGTTTATCTGAATAATACACAAATAATGACGAATCAATATTCAGTCACCAAACATCGTAAAAATATTCAAAAATTGTTAGACGCTTCGGATCATATGTTACCTGGTTTTTTTGTTACATATGAAATTTCACCAATGATGGTTAAATTAATCGAACAACGACGATCATTCGCACATTTTATAACAAGCGTTTGCGCAATAATTGGTGGCGTTTTTACCGTGGCGAGTTTATTAGATGCATTTGTTTATCGTAGTAGTTGTTTATTGCTCAAAAAGTTAGAACTCGGCAAAGCAAGTTAATTAAAAATAAAACCACGTTATAATTCTTCCATTTTATTTTTTCTACAAGCATTAGGTTATTATATTTTGACCATTTGATTTATATAGTGCAATTAGTACATCAGACAGATAAAGTCTAAAATGTTTTAGCCATTGCAAATGTTTTTGCTCTCTTGCTCCGTTATTTTCTTGTTATAAAAACAGAACAATAGTTATAATAAAACATCACCGTTATATTTTTAAATTTTATTTTTAAAAAAGCTATTAGAAAATGACGCTTTAGCATTAAGAGTTCGTTCCTTATTTTATTTTATTCACTGTCTCAAAGAACAGAAAGGAGTTGTCTTGTTCAAGCTGTAAAATGATTAATGAACTTCGTTTCTTCTCTATTTGAGAAATATTTTAATGGTATAGTATGTTTTCACCAGACGTTTTTGCATGCATAAGTTTAATGTTACAGTTATATATGTTTACACCTTGTTGGTGTCTAAACTATCGACTAACATCTTCAGTGATGGAGTGTATTTGTACGTTTTTAATCGTGTCCGCTATTTGTACAATACACTTGAACAACGTGAGTATTTTCACTTATGCAAGAAAAGGCCTTGTCTCACGATAAAAAAGATTCAATCTGACTGAATCTTTTTTATCGTGAGACAAGGCTTTTTGCATGACATGCAAAAAGGTGTAGTTAAAACATAATAATATTGTAAATGGAAGTACATTTTTGTCTCTCATTATTATTTGTGTTTGTGATTATTTTTTCTCTCCTTGTTGCTTCGACATTCTCTATAGGAAAGTGTAACTGCACGTTTTACTTTATATTTTTGTTGTGTATTTTCTATTGTTAAATTCTCTTTTATACTGCACAGTGATATATTTCTTCATCTTTTCTTAATAGAATTGTAATTGTTGTTACTGTTTTTATGATTATCTTTTTGGTGATATAAAATATTTATGAAAAGTATCATTTTTTGTTGGTTGAGTGAAAAATAGTTTTCGTTATACAAAAAAATTATTAACAGGAATAATAAATATCTGAAAATGAATAACCGAGACATGCTGTCACTAGTTTATTCACACCACTCAATACATCATCTTTGATTAAATGTGTTAAAGAATTAGAAGATCAGGGTACACACAGTAAGAAAGCTAGACGTTTAATCACAGAGCACAACGAACGAATCTAAACTGGAATTGATACTAGCGACTCGCACCTGTATTCACATCTAATGTAACCTGGTTATCTGTACATCTTATATGATGTTCTTCAACGTTCTTATCAATTTCTTCTAAAGCGTCGATCTCTTTTTGGGGTTACAGCAGTCCGTATTCTATCTGTCGTGCCTTTTCAGTACACTGCGACATCTGCGTTAGAATTTTAATTTTTATGCAGACTTTTATGAGCACTGCTAGTTTCCATAAGTAATTTTATCAGATGTTTGACACGAAGACTACTTGAACATTTGACAGAAAAAAGTCGTTTTTAGATTGGTGATTACGTCTACAAACACGTGGACCGAAAACAAATAACAGACGCACGTATACGATAGTCTATTCCTGTAGTTCTAAGTTTTCTTCTGATGACTTTGCTTTTATATGTTTAGTCTTTTCAAAAATAATAATTCTAGTTTAGCTAAGGTTTGTTGAACTCTAATCTGTTTACTTGCACAGTTTCTTCATGTGGATTACAAGTTTATATGCTCGCAACTTATACTTAAACTTATCTTAGCTCAAGTGTACATGTTTAACTATCCTAAAGAAGTTGATATGCCATTTTGATAACCTTTCTGTAAATTGCTTTTAGATTACTATAAGATCTTTTACATAATTTATTTTGCACTTATTTATTTTTAAATTTTCTCAAGTTTCTAAAAAATGCCTGCTCCATCAAGTGCAACAAGCGTAAGCGTTAATACGTCTTTCATAGTCTGATACTTATGTGTCTCTCTGTTCTTTTTGTAGGTTGGTAAAGGAGATTCTGGTTCAAAATCGGCCGGTCCTCGTGCATCGGGTGGACCCGGATTACGTCAACGAAAAGCAACATCAACGGTTAGTACAAGAAGTCGTCCAGGTGCTGGCAACAGTGGAGCTGGCGTATGGCGCTTTTATACAGAAGATTCACCCGGTTTGTAACCTTAAAAAAAGAGCTTACGTATTTTTTTGACCGCTGATTGCTATTTTACAGGACTTAAAGTCGGCCCTGTTCCAGTGTTGGTTATGAGTTTAATATTTATAGCAAGTGTTTTTATGCTTCACATTTGGGGAAAATATACAAAATAAAAGAAGAAATATAATTGTTTTGAAAAAAAACTAATCTAAATCTTGTTTTATCAAATTTTCATTGTTTTCTTGATTCGGCCCTTTTTTCTTTGTTGAATTGTTGTTATTGACGTTGTTTTTTGGTCGTTGTTAGTTCATTTATTAAATAAAGCCAGTTTTGTGTCGTATTGTTATCAATCAATTTGTATGAGAAACACTATATAATTTGAGAATGTGAATGACTTTTGCTGGATTAGCGGCAAAAAAATTGTTTTTCTTATATGAAACTTCGTTTTTTTTAATGAAAGAAGACGAAATAAAAAATGGTTTGTACGATTTTGAAAAGCGAATGCATCCATTTCCGTTATAAAAGTTCGAGTTTTTCAAAATGATGCAATCGTTCATAATTAAAACGTCATCTCAATAACAAGTAAATTATAAAATGACGGCTCAGTTTATTTTAAAAAACGCAATTTACTTTTAATTTCATTCATTTCTTTTGTCGTTTAAATTAATGTATGTTATAAACGAGTAAAATTCCGTCGTCTCATTCTCACAAAAAATAGGTGATAAAAGATTTTGATAGCGTATGCAAAAACTAATAGTTAAATATTTCATTGTTTCTCCGTAATCTTGTACGTCAATCGTCATACTTTCTTAAATTTTTCAGATGCAAGAGAAAAATTTTCGTTATAAAGATGTCAATGTTTATGTCTCATGTATGCTGTACAAATGCTATTTGATCGATGCTGCTACTATCCCAGAATGTCTACATACGTTTTGTCTTCTTCGCCATTGTCGAGAGAAGACAAGGACGAAGTACATAACACTAGTTGTCTGAAGTGTGGAATAGTAACTGATTTATATGAATCAATGAAGAGTAATTGTATTTGATCAAACGTTACAATCTATAGCATATAAACTTGTACTACGTCTCAAACAAGGTAGAACGATGATAAATATGTTTTAGTTGACGTAGTTATTTCCGGTATCTTCTAGAAGAATTTGAATGACAGATTGCATTTTACAAAGAAAAAGATCTACCATTTCCTCAGGTATTAGTTAGTAACAATTTTATTTCTTTGTTTCAATAGAGAGCGTACGAGGACATGGTATACATTTTTTAATCCTTTGAGCTAGGTTGTCCCTTCCAAAGGATATCATCATAACTGCTACAAGAAAGTAACACAGCGCTAAATCAAAATTTTTTTCAAGCAACTTTTTTTCCAGTCTAAGCAGACACTATAGAAGCTAACGATTGCTAATAACAAAAAAATTTTCTTCAAGTCTAAACAAAGGTATACATGTTTCAAGTTTGCTTTGCATGATCAATTGCTGAGCATAGAGGATTAGATAGAAACAGCATCTTTAACGGTTAATTGTTCGTTTACTTAGTCGTATTAATACAGGAATCTGAAATAAGACATGGTATGAAGATTGTAGAAAGTAAAAATTGATAAAGTATAAAATTGCTGTAAAAATCATTTTTATTTAAACTTGAACAGAGTATAAAAATAAGAATGCAGATTTCTTTTTACAGCCGTTGTGTGCTTCATCAATTCTTTTCTAATCTCTTCTGGTTTACCGCTTGAAGTATTAACGAAAATATTTTTTGCGAAGGGTATCACAGTAAAAAATAATGTGTCACCATTACTAAGAACTTCTAGACACAGTTCTTGAAATTTCAGGATCTGCTCTGTACAAAAGGTTGCCAAATTTTATGTTTTACTATCCTCCACAGTCTTCATTAAGGTTTTTCTCGGTTTCTGTTCACTTTTGATGAGATGGAGGTGGTGCTAATATGTAAAAGATAAAAAATTTTCGGATTTTTGAAGTTCTTTCAATTTCGAATTCATGTTATTCGTGAATAAAGTTTCCTCTTCAAGTCTTTTTAACCTTTTTTCTACGTTAAACATATTTCTCTGATGAAAAAGAACCAATCCAAGGTCTTGACTAGGCTATTAATCCCAGATGTTGGAAACTAAATATTTCGAAGATTTGTGAACATCACAGGTAGATTGAGCTCATCGACATTACATAGCGCACCCAAAAACGAACTTAAAATATTCTTAAAATCGAATAAGTGATTAAAAATACTTAATTTCTATTTTTTATAGCAGAAATACTCAGCGGAATGTGTGATGATAATTTTCTACATTAATGGTCGAATCAAAAGAAGCTGAGAAAGATTTCAAGTTTGATAAATGAATAGGGTAATGTTTGATTATTTTTTATTTTCGAAAGCTGCTTATTACTGCAGAGCATCTGCGGTCACCCCTACCAGAGATGTAACCGGTCTCAGCAACTGGCCGGTCCGGTCAGAAATTTTTGATCGGTCGATCGACCTGCCGGTCTGGAAAAAAAATTTTTTTCGTGTGGAAAATCAGTACTTTGTCGAAAACGGATTTGCTGAGCTAAGTAAAACAAACGTTTTCATCTTTCAGATTAAGAAAGTTAGTTTGATTTTCCCTTTTTTGCCAACAGTCTTCGATAGCAGGATTGGTAATATCTACTATGTGAATATTCCGTTCGTTTTTTTTTCTTCTTTGATGTTTGTTGCACTACTATCGGTGCCAAGACAGAAGGCCAGTGATTATTTTTCGAATAACTTAAAAGGAATAAAAGACAGAGACTTGTGATTTTCATCATTCGCTAGTCAAAACCTGAAGCAATGCTTTCATACGCAAAAACGAACTTTGGAAAAATTTCAAAGATCCGTTTTTCAGGAGATTTGTGGAAAATCAGTTCGGTTCTCTTAAAACAGACGTAGAAGTCGTTGAATTTTTTACATAGATATATATTCTGAAGTGTCCTCGACAAAACTGGATCTAAACCACATCTTGGAAATCCACGGTTCGAGAGCTATGGGCATTTTTCTGAAGCCTTAGCACTCGTCTGTTGTTAGGTATTTACATTCAAACACTCGCGCCAACTCACTTTCTCACACACAGGCACATAGAGAAAATAATTTAATTTAAAGCAACACAGAACAAACAAAAGGAATTGAAGAATTTAAAAAGCAAAAATTACTGGTTGGAGACAGGGCACAGTAATTAATTTTCACTGAATGTGTATTCTGACCTTAGACAGTTGACAGTAAAAATTTGTGCTCGAAATATTGAGTTTATAAATCAAGAAGTAGGTGTCCATGCGTTCCAGATGTCCTCTGCAATTCTAACGATACAGACTTCGAGGTGGTGTCAAAAATGATTCGACTGGTCAAAGGAAAATATATGACCGGCCCGGTTACAATTTTTTATGCCCGGTCGAGAAAATCTTGACCGGTTACATCTATGACCCCTAATACCTCCTTCTTACAGCGGTTTACGAAGTCTTCGACGTTACATCGACCGTAGGTTATGGGTCAATTCGGAGTACACAATTTATACACCACTCTCATGTACAGCAACAGCAGTATTTAAATATTTCTACTCTCTAAATAAAAAGGTTTATTACGAAACGTAAAAGAGTATAGAGAAGTGCAACCATTTTTAAACCCTTTTAGGTTTCGTAGGAGGCAGGGTGCAGTACGAAACCGTTTAAGTGCATAAATTCTAGCATTTTTTTTTCTGAGCAAGTGGACCATTTCAGCAGCTTAGGCATGTTTTCATTGTATGGGGCGGCGAAAACTAAGCCCAAAAAATATCTGAAACTTCTGTAATTTTTGATTTTTCGAGAAAAAAGTCATGAGGAAAAAACGTAACGAAATAAGCAAATGCACTGATCAGTCGTTTCAATGCACTTATAGCGGTTTTGCACTGCACCTTGTCATCTAGGAAACCTAAAAGGGTTTAGAAATGCCATGTAGAAATACCCTCTATATCCTTTTAAGTTTCGTAATAAACCTTTCTTTTTGGAGAGTAACACGCATTCATAATATGCAAAGATTTCAATCTCTCTAGAGACGTACATCTCAATCTCGTCCACGCACATATCTATCTCACTAACTCCAATGGACGCTCTCTTTGGGCTAGCCATTGCTCCGTCCAATTACGTGCAACACCGACAGCTTAGCGCATGCCCGCATGAGCCAAGCTAGAGTTTCGCGACAGTGAACTGAACTGAACTGAAATTTATTTCATCAAACACATGAAGCCCAGAAGAAAAGTTAAGATAAAACACATAGCTGAAGGGAAAGTAGCAAAAGTCAAGAACTTATAATTATAAGGCTACCACCATTGTATGAGTAGAAAAAAGAAAGAAAATTGAAAGAAAAAAAAACAAATAAATCATCGTATGTTGAGCCTAACAAAGAAAACAGTTCTAGGCCTATGACATGAAAATAAACAAACAACTGTAATATTTTTACGTGTTCAAAAATGATCTTAGTAATCTTTTAAATTGATTTACTGTATGACAAGAGACTACCTCCTCTGATAAACTGTTTCACTCTATTGTAGTCCTGCAAAAACATGAAGACGCAACTCGGGCCTTCGTCGCAGTAATAGTTGTTACTTGTTGCGAATTTTGTCTATCCGAATTTAACCGATCTGATCTACGATTTACTATAGATTCAATCAATTTAGTTTGAAAATTAGAAAGTGGTGATAAATCATTTTTAATTTTATAGAAATGCAGAAGCCGAAAGTATTTCCTTCTCAAAGATAAATCGGGAAGTTTCAATTTTTCGATTAACTCCGTAACTGAACCGTCAAACTTTTTACATTTTAATCGCGCTGCTAACTTCGTAACCTTATCAAGACTTGAACTAAACCAATCACTATCATATATTACAGAACAGTAATCTAATTTACTAAGAATGCATACCTTATAAATTTTTAATCGAACACACCTTGGAGCATCTTTAAATGTACGGTAAAGAACACCTAAACGACGTCTGCATGCAAGAACTACATCGTTCACGTGTGCTTCCCAACTTAAATTATGCGAAAGTTTCAAATCGAGAAGAACGACAGACTCTTCGCGTTTCATTACTGTAGAATTAATAGAAAAAGAAAGATGATTGGCAACAGACGGAGATCGATTAGTAAAATACATCCAGCTACACTTCGAATAATTTAACGACATTAGATTCAACGAACACCATTCTTCAATTTTGTCGATGAATCTTGACACTCTAAGTTTGTACATAAAGCAGTGAAAGGACAGAGTAAAGAACAATCATCAGCAAATAGAAGAGATAGAGCCGGTGTAGATGTAACAGATGGTAAATCGTTCACAAAAATTAAAAATAAAAAAGGTCCGAGTATTGAACCTTGCGGGACGCCGGACGGTACATTGATTAGATTCGAATAAGAAGAGCCAATCTTTACTCTCTGTTTTCTCTCCGTTAGGTAACTCTCGAACCATCTGTACTGATCTTCTTTTATTCCCAGCGCAGAAAGTTGACTCAAAAGTATCTGAAAAGGAACTCTGTCGAACGCTTTCTCAAAATCAAATAGAACTAAAACCGAATCTATTCCTTCCTCTAGATTGTTAAAAATTTTTGATGTGAGATATAATAATGCGTCCACTGTACTAGAGTTCGGACGAAAACCGAATTGTGTCGAAGAGAAAAATTTATGTTTATTTAAATAAGAATAAAGCTGGTCGTAAATAAATCTTTCTAAAATTTTACTTATGATTGACAATAGAGATACTGGACGATATTTGTCGACAAGAGCTTTTGGTCCTTTCTTATGTATTGGTACTACGTCAGCAAACTTCCACCTGGAAGGATGAACACCTTGCTGAATAGAAAGAGTAAATAAGTAATGAATGACGTCAAGAAACTCTAACATATATTGCTTAAGAAAATGCACTGTTATTCTATCTGGTCCTGCTGCAACATCGTCTCTTAAACTGTTGATTGCTACAAAAATTTGCTCTTTAGTAGGTGGAATAAGAATAAAGTATCGTTAAAAATTTTTGGTTTCGCAGAAGGCCCAGCTTTTGGCACAAAACATTTTCCAAAAAATTCGTTAAACAAATTAGCTTTTGAAGTGTCACAACTAGCTTTTTTGTTATCAAAAAGTACTGTAGCTGGTAGATCTGTGCTACCATCCTTAGCGTTGTTGATACCTTTCCAAAAAATTTGTGACGACGTGAATTTATCAGCTAACTTTGAGAAATGTTTACTTTTACTAAGCTTTAATTCTCTTAATGTCTTATTTCTAACAGAGTGAAGTTAAGCTGTAGAAAGAGAAGATGGTTTCGTTTTTATCTGTGAAAAAAGTTTGTCTCTCTGACGACGTGCTACATAATAATTTTTACTTGGTCTAAAAAATCACTTTGATTTTGATTTAAGAATTTTGAGGAGTACATGATTTTCAATACCCTTTTCAACAAGTACCTCAAAATCACTTAACAAGCTATTAACGTCGTCGGTAAAAAGTAAAGAATTCATTGAGGAGGAAATACTACCTCTTAAACTATCCCAATTACTTCGTTTAAAATCTCTAACTTTTCGTACACCAGATAAAGGCGCAACAGAAATAGAGGGAAGTTTACAAAGTAGAGTACCGTGGTACGAATTTCCTAAAGCATCAAGGATAGAGACAGACGGTGGAAACCACGACGAAGAATAGTAAACATTGTCTAAACAGGTACCACCTCTAGTTGTAGAACTAATAGTTGAAGGAACTAAAGAAAATAAGGAAACAGTTTCACACAAAGAACGAAATAACATTGGTTCAGATTTTTCGTCTGAGTTAAAATCGCAGGCAAAAATTAGTTCTGATTTTGCACCACTTACGTATTTCAATAGAAAATCCGAAACCTTATCATAGTAGTCTTTCTCGGCGGTGGGCTTACGATAACAACAACACAAAAATACCAGTGTACACTAAATAGTAGAAGAAAGCAGAAGACATTCAACTTCAGCAGAGTATGCTACAAAAGAAAACAACATTGTATCTAATATGTATACGGCTACTCCTCCTCTAGGATTCGTACTATCTGTTTTCTCTCGATCCTTACGACATAAGCTGTATCCAACTATGCTCACTTCCTTATCCTCAACCACATCTGTCAAAAACGTTTCCTGTAAAAGAACAACATGAGGACGACTATGCTGAGCAACAAAGGCCCTCAAAGCATCGACATTTCCTCCCAAACCTTCAACATTGTGACACATTACCGTGGGCTGTAGCTGATTTACACTTTGCGCAAGACAAGAAAAAACAGCAGAAGAACTGCCTCTGTCCTAAAGTATGTCTTTTAATCTACTTGTAATGTGTTCGATTCCATTGCCGTTCGGATGTAATTTATCGACTTTTAAATGATGTTTAGCTAAATCAATTTCATGCGTTTTAATAGATTTATCACTTGCAAACGCAGATGATATCATTGAATTATAACGTTTAATTTTTGCTAAAATCGGTTTATCATATCGAGAAGGGACAGTGATAATATTGATTTGCTTTATATTAGAATATTTTGATTTAATTTGTTCTTTCAATTGTTTCATTTTAGATACGACAATTTCTGGAGTTTGATAGCGTAGCGAAATGTCTTTAGTTCCAACAAAAATAGTTACGCTGTCTGCATTCACTAGTAGATATTTTAATTCATCAAAATAAATAAATTCGTTTAATTGATCAATTTTACATCCAGGGATTGTTCTTAGACGTACATTTAGTTCACCATTTGATAAATCTTTTGATTTGATATGTCTGATCAAACTATCACCGATTATTAAATGTTTGTGTTTCACCGTAGAAGTGATAGGAGGAAAAACAAACGAACTTGACGAAATCAAATTTGTCTGCTTCTGTTCTGTACTTTGTTGTTGAGATAGCTTTTATGAATTTGAGGCTGGTACTGTTGTATTTCTGTCTGTCTGAGAATGTATAGCCGAGGTAGATGATGAATTGTTTTGTTTTATGTTATCAGATAAAAACGATTCATTCAAATTCGGTTGAAGAGGAGGAGATAAGACAGTCGAAACCGTCGATGTAGGTAAAATTGTCGACGCTAATTCGATTAATTTACTCTGATGTGAGAGTAGCTGTTGTTGTTGTTCTAAAAGACGATGAAATAAACTTTCAGAGTTTTGTATATTTTCATTTATGTTTGTTGTGTTACAAATAATTGGTGTTGATGGTAATCGCCTTTTGTTAGGCGGTTCCATTTCACTTTTGATTTGTTCACTTTGTTTTTATAATCAATAATAACTGAATCAAATAAATGTTTAGAATCTAAGTTAAATGATTCGTTCGTTTTCTGAATAGAAGGCATGACAGTACCGGTAACAGGATGATTTTTTTTCCACAAAAGAAATATGACAGGAACTTAGTTATACAGAAGCCTCGACGGCAAGGAGGGAGGGAGAAGTGTATGAATCAGATGGATGATTAACAGAAAATATTTAGGATCAAAAGCTTTTTTTCTTCTCTTTCCCTCATGCATTTTCATAAAAAACGTAAAATCTGCCTTTTTCACTAATAGAAGAGAAACAACAAGATAAATTACAATAAAGATTGACGAAAGAAACTTGCGGTTCAAATTTCATTATAGTTGGAGAGGTGATATAGATGTGTTCTAGAGATGTTGAATTATGATTCGGTTGTTATTTAGTTTTCATATCCAAAAAGACATTGTTTTCACTCAAATGAGAGCAGCCTGCGTGTTCGAATTTTTAAATGTGTTGTGAAAAACGCGTATGCGCAGACTGATATACTAAGACGAATGATCGGAAATCGTTCATAGGGCTTAAGCCGATGGTGACAACAGACTAAAGGTCAATGAGCAAGAGAAAAGTATTTATAAATCGCGAAAGGAATAGAAAGGCAGTGACATGATGATTTACATGAAACAGAAAAAGAAAATTCAAAGATTACTCCACGACTGAGAATACGGAATAGAATAATAAATTTTCTAAATAGCTAAAACTGAGAAAATTGAAGCTGAAATTGAGATGTTTGGCTTTGATATTGATAATCAAGATGCGTCGAAACTGAATTCTGGTTTAACAGTCAGACAACATTTAATCTAATTCAAGAGTGCAAGATCATATTCTTTCCGTCAATGGAATAACATGCCCTCCTCGATAAAAACTGAAAACAGACTTTATTCGAATAAGACATATTACAACATGTTTCTTTTGTTTTCTCTTTGCTAGTGAGCATGTACTCATAATCAGTATATGGCGATATTTTTACTTCTTGAAAGTTCTCCTCTACTAGAAATCTACTGTTCTTTAATCTTATCTTGACCAACTAGTTGTTGCAGCTATTGTTATAATAATATTTTATTTTCTTGGCTTTTTT
Organism: Didymodactylos carnosus; assembly: GCA_905250885.1. Taxonomy (NCBI): domain Eukaryota; kingdom Metazoa; phylum Rotifera; class Eurotatoria; order Philodinida; family Philodinidae; genus Didymodactylos; species Didymodactylos carnosus. Next base: position 17,878 of record CAJNOQ010000913.1, on the reverse strand, counting down.
GTCCGTTTTACTTATCATAGAGCAATAGAGCATTTGATTAATTATCACTGAGAGAGCAGGAACTCCCATAACTCATTTAATCGATTTAGTGAGAAAAGTAAATTTTTATCTGTGATACATATATTGATAAATCGTCGATATATTGCGATATGGACTGAGTTATAATGCACAGTATCGAAAGAATTATGTGTTTGATGATGTGTTTATGGTATACCTCGACTCCAGAATAATATATTATAGATCCTCACTACTTTTATTTATTATGTTTACTTTTTTCACTTCTTGTGAATCTTGTAAAAAAATATTGATTTTGCATAGCACTTTCAAAAGAAAGAACTTATTATTCCGAGTGACTTCTCTGCACAAAAATCCCTAAGTTATAATTATGGTATCGTCCCGATTCGTTGACTTATTCTTTTTCCTGACTCGTCGATAACATTGGGGGGGGGGGGGGGGATTTTTTATTGGGGAATTTTTGGGTTTTTGAAAATTTTATAAGGGTAAAAAAGGTTTAATGGGTTTTATGTTAACCCTTTAATTTTTTGGGTTTTAAATTTTAAAAAATGG
>CAJNOQ010000913.1:0-17302 GCA_905250885.1 Didymodactylos carnosus | reverse complement strand
CCCCCCCCCCCCCCCACCCACCACCCCCCAACACCCCCCCCCCCCCCCCCCCCCCCCCCCCCCCTACCCACCCCCCCCCCCCCACCCCCCCCGCCCCCCCCGGCCGCCCCCCACTTAGCTATAGCTGAATTTTCTCGTTTTCTCAAATTTATAAGACTTCAAAATCTATAAATGGGTATAATGTTACACCTTAAATTTTATCTCTTTAAAATGTTAAAACATCCTGAAATAGAGTTTATGTTAGGTTAAGGAGAATTATGAATAGATTAATTTCTCAATTTTACAAGTTTCTTATGACCGATAAAGCCTCTATTTACCATCTTATTTTCGTATATGGTTCGTGCTCGAGCACCAAATGTCAGGCTGCTACGTCCATCCAAAATATGTCTTTCGGAAACTGTTTGACTAATATTTCACGTTTGTGTCTTAATTGTTCAAGTTTGAATGCATTTTCATTTGATTGCCAATGACCTGAAGTATCTTGAAGCGAAGGATTATCCGACACAATAGTTCTAATATCATTCTGATCCGAATTTTTTGCACGATAGGATTCCGAAAAGGTTGTCATTAATCGTCGAAATCTTTTATCGTGTGTGGCCGAACTTGAGTCATCAATAGCAGATATTGTTGATTCTCGTGGTGTTTCAATTAAACTTTCCTCAAGTGAACCGAATAGCTGGGATGATGTTACTTTGTTTAATATTCTCCTCGATTGGCGTCCGAACGGTAACATAACTCGACTTGATCGTGGCATTGCTAGCTGGTTTAATCTCACTCTCGATATTGATGTTTTTTTCCTCGATGAAGTTGGACGTGATTGTTTAGAATCAGAGGAAATTATTGTTTTTTGCATGTTCTGTTGTAGAACAGGTTTAGCTGTCATTGGCAGATTTACTTCCGTACTCATGGTGCTGTGTGCATCTTGTATTTTGCTTAGATCCGTTTCGGAAATTTCAAATTTTGCCAGAGTACCATTTTGTCGGTCATTTTTGTTAATATCGGCACTACTTACTTTTGTAATTAGAATATCGCTTTGAGTTCTATTCAGTATATTTTCATTTTTTGCTCTGTTGTCTACAGTTGTTGCTGCTCGATTGAATTTTTGGAATGGTTTTTTGTTAAATGTCGGATCAGATGTCTGAGCGAATTTGAAGGGTGATTGAGAAGCGCTTGATAACCATGTTTCGGAACGAGTATAATTATTTAAACTTGGAGTAATACCGTTTTTGAGATCTGCAGTTAATTCTTCTACATGGCTGAAATAACGAAATACATACAGGTTTTAAATTTTTCTTTCTTCAATCTGTCGTATCAGCTCTTGGAAATTTGGAATAGATTGTTGACTAATTTCTTTTTTTATCTGTTAAAAGTTGATTATTCACTGTCCTTACTTTTTCTACATTTAAAAATGTTAACTGACAGTGACCGGAAACCTTTAAAAGCTTTGCTACCTTTAAGTGGCGGAAGCATTGAAGAATTTTAACGTAATTCTCGAAAGTTTTGGTAAGAATTTAAAATGGTTATCAGTCGGCTCGAAAATGCAGACTCGTTCAAAAGAGACTGAAATAGTGAAATTGAAATAGTTTTTCTTTTTCAGGAGATGCACATTATACTTGTTATTTATTAAGTTTATTTTATTTTAGTTATAACAAACGTGATTTAAGACGGGTAGAACCGCCCGACGACAATTCAGAAAATGACAACCGCCGATAACTATTTCGTGTTTTATACACGTACAAAACCAAAATGTTTGAACCTGCGGTAACTGTATTAGAAAAAAGTCTAACCGCTGAAGATTGCCGGTTAAGAAGTTTGAGAACCACTCAAACGGTCGTTTCAGATATGTGATCGAATGAGAACCGGGCGCGGTTCTTTATTCATGCTTGTGTAGAGTGTTAGATTGTAGAGGACATCGACTTATCTATATACATAATTTTTTTGAGTAGTGATCAGGTTTTAATGGTGTTACTCTTTTGAACAGATCTGTATTTTCGAATTGGTTTATAATTTGTAACTCCAACTATTTGATTTATATATCTTTTAAATTTTTGATTAAAATTTGAAAGATTTATAAATACTAAACTTTCAAACTCTTCAGCAGGCGGAAGATGATATTTTACTCAAAATGTAATCAGTCGTTTTAAAAGCGAAGAAAAATGTTCACCATTTTCGGCGACAGTAACTTGAATCAATTTCTTCATCGCCAGCGATAGTATATCACCCTAGTATAGTGAAGCTTTTTTCTCAAGCACATGACTTTCTTGAATTTCTTGAGTAAGAATTTCATGGCACGGAGACATTTCTTACTCATGTAAAACGCATTTTTTCGAAAGTCATGCGCTTGACTTTCTTGACTCATGTGCTGGAGCTTCGTATCTCAAGAACCTCATGCGCATGAAATTCTTATCGCAAATGCTTGAATATATCATTGACTTTTCCTAGTAGTTCTTTTGTTTCATATACTTTCTTGATTCAAGAAATGCGCTTGAGCTTTTTGAGGTCAAGCGTTTCAAATATTACATAAATGTATTTTGCCTTTCTTTTTGTATCTTCACATATATATCCTATTATATTCTGTTAGTCACAGGGTTGAACTATACCCGTCTTGGATACGGGGGAGAGGGGAGAACTCGGTTGCGGGACCTCTTTATCTTTCCGGGTTATCTTTTTTCAAATAATGCATAAAATCCAAGGTATCTGCTTCTATATAGATTCAGTTAAATACAATGATGTTGTGTAAGATTTTAAAATAAAAATGCATATAAGTGAGACATTGCCTCAAAGACTGATACCTTCTCAAATGTGAGTATCTTCGGTGTAAGATAGCTCTGCCCTTAATGACTTTCAGGATGTAGCAAAGATCAGTTTGATCCTATCTGATGTACAGAGGTTTGGGGCTCAACCATTTCGCCTCATTCACAGGATGCTAGAATGATTCTAGCAACGAACTGGTCTCAGCGATAATATCCACGGCTGTACACTCTCTGAAAGTTCAAGCGTGAATGCTCGATGCTTCACTCATCGATGGTAAAACTCATAAGTGAATGAACTAAAAGACATCAGTCTTTCTCACTTTTAATTTAAGGTCATTTTCAACCATATAGTCGAATCAGAATTGAATACAGCAAAGTGGGACTTAAGGGGAATCTTCCCAACTGTCCCCTCGTTTTTTGAATGAAACCAAGTGAGTCATAGGTTATCGACTATGCCGATTCCGAATATCACCAAGCTAGCTGCGCACAGGCCTTCAGAGAATCTGCTTTCTGGAAAACCTGTTTTTCAAAAACTCTAAAAAATAATCAAAACCTTTCTTAATGAGGCCAGATTGTAGCCCGCAAATTTCTGATTAAGGTGAGACATCTCCCAGCTCTACATGACCTTTCTTTGCAAAGTTATAGAATTTACAAGAAAAACCCTAAATTAATTTCTTCTTATGTGTGTAGCTTTGAGCTGGTAATCAACATTGAGGGTTTTTCTTACAAGTTCTATAACTTTGCAAAGAAAGGTCATGTAGAGCTAGGAGATGTCTCACCTTAATCAGAAATTTGCGGGCTACAATCCGGCCTCAATAAGAAAGGTTTTGATTATTTTTTAGAGTTTTTGAAAAACAGGTTTTCCAGAAAGCAGATTCTCTGAAGGCCTGTGCGCAACTAGGTTGATGATATTCGAAATCAGCATAGTCGATAACCTATGACTCATTTGGTTTCATTCAAAAAACGAGGGGACAGTTGGGAAGGTTCTCTCGTTAGTTTACCTGTGCAAGAAATGTTTCCGTTATTCGAAAACTGACAGTTCCACATTACGACTACTAGCGGGTGTTTATGTACGGTAAAAGAATAGCGGACCGAAATTGCTGTGCACTTTCTCTGAATCTGTGTTAATATTGACTTTTCCTTTTCAGATAGAGATTATGAGCCGATGGAAGCATCGTCTGGTTGACGAAGCACAGCAATTTTCGAAAAGACTGCAAATATATCGAAAGTTTTAAACATTGATTTTGCCATGTTCTCGGAGAAAAGACCAAGTAAAACATAGTGGAATCAAGCATAACGAACTAAAAGCCTTCTACAAAGGTAGAGATTATGCATGAGTTTCTTCAGATATGCGCTGGAGAAAAAACCACTAGGGCACAGTTCGAAGTAGTTTTCCTCAGAAAAACTTTTGCAAACTACGATTCTTATCATTCTAATAATGTGGTAAAACATGTGCAGAAACGCGATTCTGGCCGATTTAGAAAACGAAAAAGATTTGAAAGATGGACCGTTTTCGATACTATTCATTCCGGCTAATGTGACATAAAACTCCGTTTCCGAGCGTCTTCTCTGCTGAAGAAAAAATCGCTTAGATTGCTCCCCTCGTGCACATACTTCAAGCAACTCGAATGCATGAGACAAGAAAGTTAAAGCACCTACCTCAAGTGTTCTCCCTAGGTAAGAAATTCATGTTCATTGAGACAAATCTTAGGTTATGAAATATCTCATGTGCTTGAGAAAAAACACTTCACTTGGGCAGTCAGTGCCTCTGCGTGTCTTCCTTGAAACAGAACCATGTACAGACATATCATTTATTCCTATGTTCATCTGGTTCTCAATAATCCATAACTTTAAACTTTATCGAACTTACGCTTTTAGACCCGGCATTGATCTTTCTGCTTTTGCTTTTTGTTTTTTTAAAAACAATTTCTTATCAAAATCGTTTTTAAGTATTAAACGATATCGATCATAAGACATATTCAATGCATCCGATAAAAATTGTCGACTTAAGATAACATTTTGTCTCGTATTGTTTGATATTATACGTGAATTTTCTGCTAATTGACGAACAGTACCATCTTTTAGCATCCAGCTTTTAACTTCATTTGGAACTTGTCTTTTCAAATAGCTATTCATTAGTTCACATACATACGAAAACACAGATGGAAAAAGAAAGTTTACGGACGTAATAAACGACTTCTGAGTATTGTAAAATTTAGTTTCGTGTGAAACATTATGGTTGTTGTTTTTATCGTTAATTCCAAAAACATGTTTTGATGACAGAAAAATTTGCAATCGATGAATATACTAAAAATAAACATCAGAAAAAAAGGTGATGCTATTATCCTCTTAAGTGCTCTTTCTGTCGATCGAGTATGTTATTTTAAAACGATTAGGTTGCTTATCTTTGTGATTGAATATGGTTTATTTATTTTTCATCAGTTTTTAAGTTGTTTAAGAGTACAAAACCAAATTGGCTGTTTTTGTATATAATTTCGTTAACGACCCATAAGAGTCTCAAAACGAATATCATAAAATGTCTATATTTTTGATTGTAATAAAACTGCCAGTTTTGATATCATAACTGTTTAAACCGCTTTTTACTTTTATTAGAAAACCCGTTTGGCATTTTTAGAATACGAAAAAGCCATGATTTAAAAACCCTGAATTGCTTTGGTATTTTAAAATACCTGAAAGGGTTTTTTGTGACATGAAGAAACCTCAGCCGTTTTTCAGAACATAATTTAGCCGTATTTTAGAAAACGAAAATAAGTTTTTTGATAAGAATAAGAAACTTTTTAACAGTTATGATATGGTTCAAATGGTTATACCCTTTAAACGTTTTTTACGGGTGGTTATACCTTTTTTTGATTTTTCTCAAATGGCAAATATATTTTCTAGGATTTTTTGAAATACCTTTTATTTTTAGAGTGTGAGTTTCATCCGTATACATTACGACCCTATTAATACTTCATCCAATCGCGCTCAAATTTTATCACAGATACAGAGAACCATATCGCAGAATGTAAGCTTTTTTTGGCTTCTGATTTTTCTTGTGTGAGAGATATAAAAAATGGTTGGCTACAAAACAAAATCATTCTGAGCGTTGTATGACCTGTTCGAAAAAATTATCAGTTTTTTACGTTTTTGTTCAAAAAGCTGAAAAATCTCTATTGTATCTATTCCCTGTCAAAGAAGTGGCAAATACAAACGATCACCTTTTCAAGATAATATTTTATCTTTATTTTTTTTCATAAGCCTAGTTTATTGTATGTTAGGCTTAGCATATAAGAGGTACTACAGTAATACTTGTACTCGCGTACTACTGTACGAGTCTACTGTCATCCGAACGAAACTTGTTCTCTCGCTCGTACTCTAAAATCTTTTGCAGAAGTACCCATACACTTCAATTCAAAAACTTTCTGTTGTTTTCAGCACCATGAATATCATATTTCATAAATCGAGCAATAAATTTCCTCTTTATCTTTATTGAAGAAGAAAGATAGAATTGCTGTAAGAATTACTTATTTGTGAAAAACTTTGTGACTGACTAAAATGTGAATTACGCTTCTTTTCTCGCTTTTGTCGGTGCACTCGAAAATTGCTCATACTCTAAAATTAATAATAATAATTAAAAATAATGCTCTTAAATAATGCTCTTGAAATAATTGCTCTTTTCATACTCGCACTCGAAAATGCTTGTTCTCGATATTGGATATTGATTTTAAGCTCATAGTTTTCTATTTTAACGTCGTATTCTAAAAGAATCTTACTATAAGGACCGAAATCTATTTTCATACAGTCAGGCTTTGGTCAAATAGTTAGAAATTACAACAGTATAAGACTCAGTATAAGAATAGTATAGACATTTTTCTCTCATCCCAATCAAATATTTACTTTTTTATTTACGGACTTTTCGTTTTCTTCACAGCATTTAAGAAAGAGAATCAAGTTAAAAAAAGTAAACAAACTTCTCTAGTTAGACACTTACTCGAGTTTTGTTAAGATCTCACCGAAATATTACTGACGCCGCTGATGATACTTTTTAAGATGGGATGAGAACCTTTCAAGGTCTTACTAAGAACTAGCACGACTTTTAATTAGATTCATTCACGCACGATTCACCAATAATTTTGTTTTATTGTTTACTTTTGAACTGCAGTTATGTTTTCAGTGTTATTATTTGTAGGTGTATGGGAGTAAAACAAAAGGATAAATGAATGTATACAGTTATCAACCTTATTAAGATCTAAATCAAAACCTCGAAAAGTAATTTCTCACAAAATTGTGGTAAGATACTTTTAAGAAGTTCTTAAGGTTTTTACTAGAGTTATTTTATTGTATTCTCTTTTTGTCTTTGTGTACGTGAGAACTGTTCAGGGGCGTACTTACTGTGGGGGTTGTGGGAACGGTTACCGTCCCCTGCCTTGAGAAAAGTTTCTGTTTTATGTCTTTCGCTCGTCAAAAAAACATCTTTTTTGGAAGAACGAAAAGCTTTTTTGTCAGGACCATCCACCTGCTCTGAGAAGCTACGTACGCACCTAAAATTGCTTGTATTTTTATCATATCAACGATAGAAAAATAAAGTTAATTTCTCATGAAAATTTGTTTTCGCCATTTTGTTCGAAAAAGTTTCCTAAACTTTAGACATAGAAAATCTTCTGGGTTATCAAATGTACTGAATACGAAAAGACACTTTGGCGCGACTTTGCATGAACTTTATTCTTTTCTTTACATTGATATGTTTTGTTATTCTTCGATCATTAAAGTGGAAGAAAAATGTTAATTGGTTATACAATCCCTAGTGAATGTACTTAGAAAAGTACTTCGGTAAGTAATGTCCAAAGTACCTGGAGTTATTTGCAAGTAAAAAAGGTACTTATCAAGTAATTTGACAAGTGTAAGTACTAGATAAATACTTCATCAAGTATTTGGCGGATAACCTGGTAAGTACTTGCGAAATATCAGCAGATATCCGAAGTTCTTCCAAGTACCTGGCAGGTATTAAATCTAAAAATGCTTGATAAGTGCTTAACCTAGTACTCTAGAAAATTTTCAAGTAGCTAGGCACTTGATCTCAAATATATTCACTAGGGATATACGTTTAGACTATTTTTCTATTGTTGAAAAAGTGTTTATCCTTTTATTTAAAATACTAATCGATTTCATTCTATTTCTTTACAGTTTTACGAAATATAAACTCGTTCATTCTAGAAGCGAACAAGTGCCAGTCCGGACGTGAAGGATTTGTTGACGGACTTGGACTCAAGAGTTTTTTATCAAGTCCGTTTTAAGCCAAGCTAGAATGATGTCAGTGTAATCTTAAACATACAGATGAAATTTTCCTTATTTTTAAAAAGTTTACTTATTTTTACCCATTTTCAAAAAATCAATATTTTGAAACTTTTTCACTCAAAAATAACTTTTAAAAATCTGAAATTAGTTTTTTTATAGGTAGCGCGATGAGCTCTATCTACACACACCAGAAAAAAACGAAAATAAATTTTGCTAGCCTTTTGAATTTCTGGGACGTTACTAAAAAAATCTCAAGAAATAAATTATAGTATTTTTACAAGAAAAATCTGAAAAGAGTTGAGCAAAGATAATTCGACGTATCTACTTAACGTCTGTAGACTACGGCTTAAATGAAAAATGCCAAAAAGGCAATATTCAAATTTATTTGGGTCGTTTGTCTATTTAATACTGATTTATTTATTCATTACTGATTGATGATAGCAATACGTAACCGATCAGTTCCTATATTGTTATTCAAATCTTGATCAGATTCTTCAGTTATTGACTCGAGTTGTGCAGCTGTTTTCTCTTTTTGTTGTGTGATAACAGATGAGTCGCGACTTGCACAGATTTTCAGCAACTTTATAGTTAAATTTGGCCAATTGATCCCGTTGCAGTCGTTTATTTTCATCACCAACAGATTTACAGAGATCAATGCCGAGATACATTAATTGATAAATCAAATCAGCTGAGCAAAATATTTTTTCAATATGTTTTTTATAACGTCTTGACCAATCTAACATAAAATAGCAATTTTGTTCATTAATAAAGAATACGAAAAGTTTTTTGATTTGAATGTATCCTGCTAAATCGATACATATATTTCTAAAATATTTTCTCATGAAATAAATATAAACAGGTCCTTGTCAGCATTATTATTTATGTACTACCGAGAAGTATTCATATTGGTAAAATATCGTACAAAATCCAATATTTTTCAGTTTTCAAGTTTTAATATACGGCAATTATTCACACATTCATCAAGCAACAGGGTTTCCATCAATTCGTAACCATATAACTCACTCAACAGCATGTTTCATCCGAAAACCTCAATTTAAAACTAAGGAAAAAAGAAAAGAAAAAGGAAAAAAGTTTTTTTTAAAAGAAAATAAGAAAAAAAGAACAAATATAAATTCACAACTGATATGTTTCACTGGAAGAGATACTGAAGTAAAGCTGTTTTGAAAGACGTTAAAGAAGAAAGGCAAATAACTGACTCTGGGAGATTATTCCAATCAACAATAGTTGAATAAAAAAACAAGATTTGCGGAAAAAACCATCAACAGAAGATGGAATGCGAACATATTTAGAGTAATGAAGACGTAAAGATGAGTAGTGAGGACGATGAATAGTATAAAAAAGAGAGACAGGACTTAGACGATGGTAAATTTTGAAAAACTGTAGAAGTCTAAAGTATTTACGACGAAGAGAGAGTTTAGGAAGACAAAGTTGAGATACAAGTAGGGAGCTAGAAGAACGACAGTCAAAATTGCGAAAAATAATACGAGACGCAAGTTTGTTTACAGAATCAAGAACAGTAAGCGAAAACGAACTATCATACAAGGCACAGCAATAGTCAATTTTAGGAAGAATAGAAGAAAGATAGATTCGACGCCGAACTTCAGTTGGAACTAATCTAAAGACACGATTCAATGCTCCAGGCTTGCGCCGACAAGCAAGAGCAATGTCCTTGGCATGATTGATTCCACCTAAGATCGTGCGAAACAAGAACACCAACACAACGAACAGAAGACACAACGGAGAGAGGAACACCATTGAGATACAATTGATTATAAACATGCGAAAAGAGATGGAAAGAAAAAGGAAGCCAAGAACATTTAGAAACGTTTAGAGACATGAGATTGGAAGAAGACCAATGAGAAAGAGAGTTTATACAGTTTTGAACATGAGAAAAATTCGAAGAATCAGTAGGGGAAAGAGGAACAATCAAAAAAACATCAGCAGCAAAGAGACAGATTTCACAATTAGATGGAAGCGACAGAGGTAGATCATTAATAAAAATAAGAAATAAAAGAGGATCAAGCACACTGCCTTGAGGAACACCAGAAGGAACAGACACACACCATAAAGAACAGTGTTTACTCTAGCTTATCTCACCAGCTAATCAATATTGCTTTACAGTAATAAGTATACCTTCTTTACTGATAGGCCGCAGACCATATCTTATTAAAATAAATTTAAAAATAAACGTGATAAAAATGCGATAAAATCATCAATCGATGAATTCTTGGCAAAAAGAGACTCATATGCCGATGACAAGCTTCAAATTCCAAATAAAACTCTCGGCTCAAGTGTTTTAAAAAATTTTGTTCTCTGGGAGTATACTAATTATTAACAAGATCCCAATATAACGTACATTAAGGTTCCTCTTAGAGGAAGTAGCAGTGAGTGGGCAAACACCAGCCAAAGGATTACCCCCATAGGAAAAAAGCGCCAAATTTTGATACCGAAACCTATAAAAGTTGCTGGAAACTCCCTAAAGAACTCTAAAAGCTTAAAATAAGCCCCTTCAGGTTCTCTACATCGAATTACATATAGATCATAAGTTTCAGCTTGCTAAAATGTTCGTGTCAAAAGCTGTTCAAATTTTTTAATGAGATGTATGAATATAATTTCTGACCAGTATATCCACACGAACTAGCCTTATGTTTTTAACACTCTTTCGGAAAAAAATTCATCAGTTTAGTGTATTACTAATCGACGTTCAAATCAACGTATACATAAATTTTATCTATTTTATAAGTCTCTACTATCCAGGTGAAATTTCGAAATTTTGCGTCGATTGTAGCGTTTATGGATGGATAGAAATCTATATAGATATTTATATAGATAGATGCCGTTATTTGACCATTAATGACTATCGACATTGACTGAGGATGTGAAAAACATCTGTTTTTCTTTTAATTTTTGTTGAATTCTGCCTAAGAACACTTTCTACATCTTTCACTTGTCTTTAGTTTTCCTATTTTCTATCAGCCATATTGTTCCTCTACACTTTTATCTTATTTTTGCCAAATAGTACGTGGACAAACAGCATGGACTGCGTCAAAAAGTGATTTTTGGTCACTGGAATTGATTGGATGAAAAGTTCACAGAAATTCACTTTCGAGCTTTTAGTCATAAATCCAAAAGGTCACCTGGATTCTTCCAGTCAATTCTGAGAAAACTCATATAGAGGGCGCTGTTTTGCTTTTTTCTTAGAATTGACTGGAAGAATCCAGGTGACCTTTTGGATTTATGACTAAAAGCTCGAAAGTGAATTTCTGTGAACTTTTCATCCAATCAATTCCAGTGGTCAAAAATCACTTTTTGACGCAGTCCATGCCGTTTGTCCATGGACAAACGGCATGGACTGCGTCAAAATTTTAGTACGTGCACGTACTAAAATTTTTTACCAATCCTTCTTTTATATAACCAGTTTCATCGGCTGATATATTGATATATTTTCGGCTAAAAAAAGACAATCGAATTTTCTCAATAGCAGTATTATGCTCTTTTTTCGAATCGCTAAGGCCCTGTCTACACTACAAAAGTTAAAGCAGCTTTAAGGAATTCTATTGGCTTAAACTAACTTTTAGCCAATAGAATTACTTAAAGCTCCTTTAACTTTTGTAGTGTAGACAAGGCCTTAGGTCCTCACTGTAAATTTTGACTTCACTAAAGTGGATGACGTAACAGTAGGAAAAGTGGATGATTTTCCTTTGTTTAGCTATAGTCATCCACTATACTGACTGAAAAGTGTTACCCGGTCGGCTGACTAAAAGTTAGTTTAAGCCAATAGTTTAAGCCAATAGTCACGACCAGCTTAACGATTTATAATACATTAATCTATTTTGTAGAAAATCATCTTAGATGTTGGCGTTTATTAGAAAATAAAAGTGTCGAAAAAAGACATTGTTTCTGATAATGAATCACCGAAGTAAATGAGACAAATGACAATAATTTATAAAATAGCGCATTATCAGTGAACAACCACAGTCATATCTGTGTATCACCCAGTATCCGATAAAATTTGAACGAACAACGATAGAGCAGCGACATACTATAACGACAGGACCCCATCTGATACAATCGTATAATAAAAAAAATATAAAAGTTATATTTCATCTAAGTTTATCATAATTAGTTTATTGACTTTATAATATTCACTATTTTAAAAATATTCTAATTTATATTTCTAGATTTTTATCTTTCGTGAGTTTGCTTCCTGATGCTTAAAAAAGATATCAGATGAATCAATCGAGTTACACTTAAGCCAATAACATGACAACTGATACTTCATCCAATTCAAACTCCGATGTTTTCAATAACAACAAATGTTCACCGATAGCTTCAAATGATTTAGCGACTTTGTTAGAAGCATTACCCTCTCTTTCATTACATAATACTTCTAATATTGGGGACGAAGTAGAATCCGCCGTATTTATTAATAATAATGATGATCATGAACAGACCGTAGAGGAACGGAGATTTACATCAACTGGATTAATTAGTGAACTTATTCGGCAGACGTCGGTGCTAAATACCGTAAGATTTGTTTAGACTTTTCCTAAATAAAATTATTTCAAAAATCAAACCTACGTTCAATCTCTGAAATAGTGAAATTAAATTAGAAACGGTTAAAAATATGTTTAACATAAATCAAAAAATTGTCAACTGTTAAGACGATTTTTTTCTCTGGATCTTAAAAAAACTTTTTCTAGTGTTATAGGTTCATGACAATGGCGCATCAGATGATGCAAGTTATCATTCAGCCGATGAACAGGCATTAGTGTCTACTATACAAACAAGAATTGATGATGAACAATCATCAGCCATATCAACACTCACAACCACATCGTCGTCAAATGAACAAAATATACCTAAACATGAGCAGTATAGGGAAGATATCGAACAGAGTCTTACGGACGATGATTATGAACAATTATTGAAAGGTGATGTTAAACATATATTCATTTTAAGCGATAATGGAAAGCCAGTTTTTTCAAGGTAAATGAGAGAGAGAGGGAGAGCTTGTCTTAGAAGATCTCCAAACTTGATTCAATGATATTTTTGATTAGATATGGTGACGAAGAAAAACTGTTAACATTGATGGGCGTTATGCAAACATTAATATCCTTTTCTGAAATCCACGATCGTAATCAGCTAAATTATATTAAAGCCGGACGTAGTCGTATTGTCTTTTTACACAAAGAACCGTTGGTATTTGTATTAGTCACGCATTTAAATGAACATCATAGTTGTTTATTACAACAACTAAACTACTGTTACTATCAAATAATAAGTACTTTAACATTGAGTCGAATCAAACATAAATTTCAAGTACAACCAAATTTTGACTTAAGACGATGGTTATCAAATGCTGAAAAAAAGTTGTTACACAATATTATTGAGATGCATGAAATAGATCCTGGAATGATGATGACATGTGCAAAATGTCTTACTATACCATCAAATATCAGAAGTCAAATTGGTTTGGCCGTGGCACAAACAATACGTGGACAAAAAGTATGCACTTTGTTTGTTAGATGGCCGTAGTCTCCCATAGGATTTATTACGTTTCTATCAGCGGTTAAATTTGTGTATTACAGATAGTATAAGTCTTAGTGAAAGCTTTAGAAATGAGAGTGTCAATGTTTTTCTCTGCTTGATATTGTTTTGATGATGGTTTAGGATATGATATTTGCAATTATACTTGCCCAAGGACATCTTGTCTCGATTGCACGTTTAAAACAGTATCATTTACATCCATCTGATTTACATTTGTTGATTAATCTTGTGAATAGTTCAGATGCATTTAAAGGTGTAGAAGCATGGGTTCCTGTTTGTTTGCCACGTTTTGATCCAGGGTAAATATGCATTTGGACATTTCAACTCCTTTCAATATAACCTTTTTTGCTTTAGCGGTTGTTTACATGCCCATATATCTTATTTGGATGATGCTTGTGATATATGTCTTGTTTTAATGACGGTGAATGCCGAAAACTTTCAGATATTATCCGATTTCAAACAAAAAATCTCCGATGTTAGTCATGTCTTATTTATTTTAGTGTAATAGTCATCAATTTTCATTTTTTTACTTAGAAACTAAAGAAGAACGGTTTAATTGGTCAAATCAATATAGCATTAGTACGTGATAGAATGTTTTCGGACGAAATTGGTTGTAATGAATTACGTTATTTTGCCTATAAATCACGTGGTTTAAGTCAGTATACATGTTCAAAATTATTAGCACCATACACTACAAAAGAACAACACATTCGATTATTCGATCTAATCCGTTATGTTTATGGACGATTACATGATCCAAGTCACCAATTGAAAATTGTCTATTATGCAGCTGAATATGAATCGTTACTGGGTTGGGTACGTGTTCTACTTGAATTCGAGTGTTTATTGGATGGAAGAATACTTTGAACGAAACTGGTGTTTCTAATTTTCTGTTTATTTTTTTTAGCTTGCACCAGGTTTTGAAATGCACGTGGTCTTTTCACCTATGGTTACATTAGATACAGTAACAACTTGTATTGATCGTATATTGACTTATATCAAACGAGAAGAAAGTCAACTATTTATAATGAAATGTGAATATTTTTGAATTGATTAAGCTAAACAAAGTGGATATTGTACATGACATGATTTTTACAAGCTATTTTTATTCAGTGAAGTCTTTATTTGATGCAGACTGGTTTCTTTTGTATTCAGTCGGAATATAATTTTGACAAAGTATGAAATTTTGATTCTGTGCAATAGATTTTTGTTTTCTTTTATCTTTATTTTGTTTGGCCGCGATTCCTCCGATCTTAGTTTGAAATTTCCTCTTGAATTTTATTAATACGCAACGATATTATTAAACTTCTTACACTGTTGACTCGACAGAGCGCAAATATATAGATGTCGTTTAATGGTCAAACTAGTATCTTTTCTGTTCTGTCATATTTTTTTGCTTTTCTTACTTTTTCAGGTCGATAAATTATGATTACTATTAAATTTCTAGATGATTATTTCTGCCACTAGTGATCTGCATAAGCTTTACTAGTAGATATTTTCGACCACATTGTTCGTGCCTGTGGAATAAAGCCACTTGTAGTGAAGATAGAATGATGCTTTGTTTCTATAACGTGTTTCTCTTTATTTCTCGTGTTCCATTACCAATTTTCATTTAAGTGTAAAACTTAAAAATATAAAAACACTGTTCTGTGCATTACTGTTTGCATAATATCTTTTTATTCATCGTAATCCATATTTGACGGAGGTTCAGCTCTGTTAGAATGTTTTTTTCTGAATTTATGTGTGCACGTGCAAACCTCTATCTTCTATTTATACTTTCTCTTTGATGAGCAGCATATTGCTATTTCCTGAAGTTTCATCAGTGTCCATAGTTTGTTCGATCAGATAAACTCGAGCTGTTAATATTGGAAGATACTTGTTTTTGTTCAAGATGTCGCTATTAAGGGCAATTAAGTCTCAATACATTTGTGCCCTCTGTGTATAGTTTGTCTATGCACTCTTATTCAGTCTTTTGGAGGCAATAAACAACTCATTAAGGATGACTGATTGTCCATTCCAATCATAGATAAAATTTGTAGTTGAATTATAACACCACAATACTGTCTCAAAAAAGTACAGTAAAAATATGCCGATTGCATGAAACAACTGTCTTGATGATCATACCGTCAGGAGGAATGTGCTGTCGGAACAGTTTTACTGTGCAATTCGATGACATACTTTATGTGTGATAAAAGCATAGTTTACTTACAATTTTTAATGAGTTCCTAGAAGCGCGTTTAAAATGCAAAAGTAGCATACTAACAGTGTGCTGGAATGACGCCATCATATTTTTTACTAAATAAGCTTGTGACATGGTTCTACACTGACGATGACGTATTTTGTAGTGTGCTTGTGATGCCCCGTTACTGTGATAGTGGTCCTAAAAAGCATAGTAGTAGAACATGTTTTGGTAAAACGTAAAAGCCAGCCCGGGAAAAGATCACATTAAAAAGCGCTTTTTTTTGTTGCTTCGACGTGCTGGAAGCACGCGAAAAGTGTTCTATGTCTCGTATTGATAGAATTGAACTTCAAACGGCATGCTCTACCTGTGCTGTTTGCATACTTTTACCGTGCTTTTTTGGAACAATGAATTAAACATCGAAAAAATTGATATTTTCTTTTTCCATTTCTTCCAATAGGAAACGTTTTGCAATACTTTGAAAATAAAAATTGCTTACTACAGTTTTGCATTTGATTTTTAGTTCAAAATCATTGCTAATAAACGTATCCAATTTTCTTATTCAATTTACTTTTAGATGATGACAGCTTCTCTAAACGAGCAAGATCTCGCTCAGGTATCAAGTTTTTTGCAATCGAATTGGACAAAAGTAATTAATTCAGATCCAAAACTGGTAAGAAAGATAAAATTTTGTATCGCACATCCTCATTTTTTTTGTGCTCTTTTAACAGATTAGTTATTTTAAAAACAAAAAGATTACGCCGCCCTCATTCGAAGACGTTTGCACATGGAATATTGAGAATAATAAACGGTAACAACACACGCTCAGAAATAATTGCTTTTTACCTTATCTGTGTTATTTCAAGGAAACGAAAGTCATCCGAAAATGGTGATTCAAGTAGTGGAAAAAAACCCAAATTATCAAATGGGTACGTTGACCTTATCCTCTTCTTCATGACAAAACTGTCTTCTAAATATATTTCCCTAATTTAGTACTGCTGCAAGTCATGATGATTCAGATAGTGAGAGTGATGACGAGGAAGCTGGTAATGCAAAACTATTGTACAAAATTATTTTCTATGCAGTTTATGGAATTTCTAGACAAACTAAACACCAAAGCAAAACTGGCAACAGCTGCAATACGTACAAACACAGCAACAATCAAGCGTTCGAGAAGCACAACCAGTGACTCATCCGATGACGGAAATGACCAGAAAGGAAAGAATAATCAACAAAAAAAACCATCAGGTATGCAGAAAGCAACTATCTCAAACTTTCTATGTCACTCAGAAATTCTCAAATATTCCAATAGCTCAATCAAACAAACCTACCTTCTCTCCTACGAAATCAGCCACAGCACCACAACAACAGGCAGTAAAGAAAGCCGAGACTTCGTCGAGCGATGATTCGTCTGATGATGATATCAAGAAGAAGCCAGCGACAAATTTGATTAAACCTCAAGTGACTCAAGTGCAAGCCAAAGCTCAACAAGCGATCGCGAAAA
>CAJNOQ010000912.1:1389-39276 GCA_905250885.1 Didymodactylos carnosus | reverse complement strand
AAAAATACACACTTTTTGATGTGAATGAATGTTTAGGTCATTTGCAAACTTTATTTTGTACGATGCGGAAGAGAACGTAACATAATGAATCTAGGGGATGAATCATGTGGGTGATGAGGTTGAGGTGGAAAATCCGTCACAGTATATACTTCGAAAAATAGAGAATAACAATAACATTTATTTATACG
This sequence comes from Didymodactylos carnosus, assembly GCA_905250885.1. Taxonomy (NCBI): domain Eukaryota; kingdom Metazoa; phylum Rotifera; class Eurotatoria; order Philodinida; family Philodinidae; genus Didymodactylos; species Didymodactylos carnosus. The sequence goes on along the minus strand of CAJNOQ010000912.1, from coordinate 39,088 downwards.
TGAAAAAAGCGTCCATAAAACTCGGTAACTCAAAAGTGTTAGCTATTAGAAGCAGAAATTATAAAATAGACTGAATGAAATTACAATTAGAGAGACTTTGAGTATTTACTAAATTTTGAGATATCCAGGTGATATTTGTATGCAGAGCAGAAAATGAGTACAATGAGCATCGATTATTTTTCACATCGAATTCAACCAAAAATCATTAATTAAGATAGACACATGTTTGAGTTGGTACACATATTTACTTTCGAAATATAAAGTGTCTTCGTAGGTGGAAGTTTTCCTAGAAGATTTCCAATCCTTAAACAACACGCGCTTTTGTAGATGATCTTTCAGTTTTGTAAAATCAGACCTACTTTTTTGATAAACTATAGCGCTATGTAGAAAAAAGTGCCCAATTGCAGAGATCAGTACATTTACTCCTCGAGTTAGCACTGATTTACTGCCCCAAAACACCTTAACTAACAGATGTGTCTTTTATAATTAACAGTACACTGTAAAAAATAAAGTTTGCAAATGACCTAAACATTCATTCGACATCAAAAAGTGTGTATTTTTTCTAGACAGTCAGTCTCATTGTGTTAAAAAAAGATTTTGTGAGTGAGTTTCTAAGCAGGAAAAGGGTAGAAAAGAAAAATCACGTTTGAGAATCATGATCAGCATGTTTCGAAATACATATGCAGTCATTTTCAGCTAAAACAGACAACAAAATAATAGAAAACAAAACTAATCGATTTTATGAGATTTGGACGACCGACTCATATAGTTTTCAGGCATCTCTAGCTCAAAATGTTTCGACAACTAGACCATATCATGGGTCTAGGTGTGTAAGTTACACACTGACCAACGACACTCTAGACGGTCACTGGATATCGTTTGGTGTTCACTTTTTGTGTGTCATTTATACACGTTATTTTTTACAGTGTAGTGTACAAAGTATTTCAGACGATTCTTCTCTACACTGCTTCGGTCAACAGTAGTTCTTCATTTGTTCGAGAAGAAAGTGCTTTGAATGTTGAACGTCGGCTTTTAAATTCGATTCTAATTTTTTATCAATAGTTTTGATTTTCTTTAAGCTTTTTGGAAATTTTCATAGTTAAAAAGTAAGAAAGATAAAATACGAAAGATTTATATCGAAATAGTTATTTTCTGAGAAAGATTTTATCAAGTGTAATCAAACGTTGCGATACAAACAGGTGTGCATCAGTTATACAGGTGATATTAGAGCTCTCATGAAACCTTTTGTAACTTATTTATTGAGAACCGCTTAGAATTACATTATTCAAATGTATTTGCTTTCTCATCTTTTTATGCCTTTCTCAACTAAGCAGTTTTGTTAAGCAGACATTTTTCTAAGATAATAATATGTTCTCAGCTCATGAAAATTTATTTCAAAGAAACTATATTGATTTTGGTAAAAGATTCAAAAGAGGTTAACAAAACTATTCTATGACTATTGTACTAGTATATACATAGAGATAAAGTAAGATTAGCTACGAAGTAATATTATTCAATATTGAACAACTGTTTTAATCCAAGTTCGTTTGAAAATGAACGAACAAAAGCTATAGCCACATACTTTCGTTTAAATCTTGATCCATTCAAGACAGGATCGTGAATATTGGCCTCGATTTTTTTCAGAGCTCTGAATAGAGAGTTAAAAACAAATAGTCAAGTAATAGGTATCATTACACAAAGGTGACTGTTTTTTCCAAAACAGAGTCTATTACAATGACTATCGCAGGACGGACGAAAAACATCTATCGTCTCATTTTTTTAAACAAAAATTGAAAACTGTCTATTCTTCTGAATCGTTTTTTTAACGCTAAATTGTTTCTCTTGAATTCAAATATTTTCGTCGATATTACTTTTATTGATGACTATTCCAAGATGTAAAGAATTATTTAATGTCTCTCATCCGAAGAAGCAAAATGCAAACGAACTTTTGTAATAATGTTGTTTGGAGATGTTGTACTACGATAGGAGATTATAGAAGCTAGCAATGCTGTTTAATAAGTTTCTGGCATGTTAGAAACACATAAAACTTAACTGATTGAATTAATTGATATGGTAAGTAGCCAACATAACGAAAGAAATCGAATAAAATGCATTGACATATTCTAACCAAATATTTATTCATTTCTATTTTTTCGGTTAGAATATACTTTGACTGTCAATGAAAAACATAAAAATTTTGTGAAGTAGTCAGATTGAGACAACTTTTCTCGTTAGAAGGACAGTTGTAGAGACAGTTGTTACGTGTCTTCTCTTGATAATGAGAATTGTATTCTCAAAACGTTGATAAATAAAATTTTAAAAAATTAAAAATTAAAATAATTAATTTTAAACACGCTGCTCTATTACTAATCTTTGCTCCGTGCTAACTAAGCTAAAAAGCTCTTTTCTGAAGTCATAGTTACAAGCTGCTGAACTGTTTTATGTAACAACGTTATCTTGGCCATTTTATGATCACGACGGATAATGAGGAAAATTGAACATTTAGACTTCCCATATAGCTTAACTAGGGTTTGAAAAGATTATCTATTAATTGTTATCGCATAATTTATCATTGTTACTTTTGTGTTCTTTCTTGTTAAACTAATTACTTCATCGAAATTTCGTACTTAAATGAGCACGGGCGCGCGTCTATAGAGTGTAAAATTCTAATATTTATGACATGACATAATGTTATTTCTTTATTTCACAATTGTTTCATAGTATTTCATCTATGTATATTATTGCTTTTGTATCTGTACATTGAATAGAATAGAGAAAAAGAGAGAAAGCATATATACTAAGCGTATAACGGAAAAGTTACCTTTTTTCCTTGTTCTTGTTTTTATTCTTGCATAAGTAGAAAAAAAAGAGATATTATGTATTTTTTTCCTTCTGCTGCATAATCCTGCTAAACCATCATGGTGTTTCCTCCTTTCTTTTCTTCGTTATTTTATTTTTTTTTGTTTAGTTTTAAAGTTTTGTTTCGTTTCGGTTTCTTTTTTTTTTTTCCACTATCTATAACTTTTAATGGTCAAAAGAGACGCCATATTTGACACATCGAAATAAAAAATATAGACTAAAGAATAGAAATATAGGGACGATCATCATCATATTGCGTATGGTTAGCTAGAATAGCGAGAATTGGCATTCTTTTCTTTCTTTCTGCTGATATTATTTCTCTCTGGTATATATTCTCTTTCTGACATCGTATACAATATGTTGTCTAGGCGGTATACCAAACAGAGATCACTCATTCTCTTGGATATGATGATAATAATTTTTTATTATTAACAAAATATTATTATTTACTACTTAAGCTTTTCTTCGATATTCCAATTTTATTGTTATTACTACTAAACCATTTATACTATTATCGTTTTGTACGTTAGTGTATCTAAATTATGTATATGATAATAATATAATATGCCCAGTTGGAAAATCAATTGTTTAAAAAGTGATGCAAATGGTAGACCATTAACAACACCAAATGGACAAAATTTAACAAATGAAGAAAATTTAGTACCACCGGAACGAAAAGAAATAAGTAAGTAGATCTAAATTTTATTTTAGAAATGGAATGGATAGTACACGCTCTATATTTTAATTTGAACACAATGAATCAATATTTTCACATTGTAGTGAAAATGACGAGTTGATAATCAAAAAAAAAAAAAAACGAAAAAAAAACTGCTCTTATTGTCTGGTGTGTAATAATTACCGACAAGCCATTAATCTATTCGTCAGAAAATAACTTACTATCAATGTTCAATTTCACATTTGTCAAAGCTTTTCAAAATTCTTATATTTTGTTAAATATCATATAGTTTAAAAAGCTTTTTAGTTTGAAATAGTTAAATATAGATTTGCTTAACGGATATGCCTACGCTCATAAAAATATCTAAAATATGACAGATTTTTATCTTTATCAAAGTATTATTGGTGTTTGTTTGACGACTGAAACAACGATAATAATTTAGAGGCGTTATGATGAGAGTTATAATTTTAAATAAGGATTGTTTTTATGACCATGAAACAATTAAATGATAAAGATACAATGATACTTAAAAGAAAAGAAAAACGTTGATACACCTACATACTATCATCATGTTGATAACAGAACCCACACTGATTATTATTAGGTTTAACGAAAAAGAAAATAGTTATTTGATACTTTACTAATAATATAATATACAATATTGTATATATAATAATTTTATATTTATAAAATATTTTTCTTAAATAGATTTCTAGAAATCTTTTATATTAGTTTTATAACTGGATAAAAATCAGTTTACCAATTAATAATTTCGTCATATGTATGTTTATATTCTTTTACGGATGAATGGAAAGATTTGTAGGCATTTATGTCTCACATTAATTATCTATGTATATTTTATGCAATTACTATCTGAACATAAGTCTAAAAGTGTGATAAAGATATTAAGATTTATATGTAAAGATGTTTATGTTAGTTCTTTTCGCTTGTTTGGCTTTATTATATCTAACATTTAACAACATAGAACAATGCCAAGTGTCTGATAAATGTATGAACTCATCTTGTCCTGTATTGTGTTATTCTAATTAATATGTAATCTAACAATAGATTGTGTTTGTAATCGTATTGTGTATTATCCATTACGGGATATTATGAACGTCATTCTAAATTTAACATAGAGAAAAAATGTAATCGGTGATTGAGTACTTTTTAAATGGTGTAGACTACATGCTTCCGTAGTAACCTATTCTAATCTGTTGTGGTTATAATTTAATAATCTAATTTAAGAGATAATTTTGATTTGCTGTCTTTCATTTGAATTCTAGACACTTCATGAATTTCCTTAATTTTTCAATAAATAGAGGATTAGTTTTCTTCACAATTTAAATGTACGATGACCGACCATTCATTCACTACAGACTGTGTATGCAAATATTTTTTATAGTCAAAGGATTTGCATTTTTAAAAAAAATATTAAATTTTGACACCTTTCTACACATTTTTATGTCTGTTTCCAAATTCAGAGTTATAGACAGTCAATAGGATATGATAATAAGATATAGTTATAAGGTGTTTAAAAGAATGTACGTTTGTTTGACAGTAGCAATAATCATGATACTCATGCAAAAGAAAAACGAGTGAACCAAGTGTGAAGTGATCGACATATGACCCTTTTCAATGTGACGTTTCTTCAATTCAACAAAAAATTTTTACAAAATTTACGCTTAGCATTGAAGGAATGGAGTAGACGAGGTAGTGAGAGTGATTCAAAAGAGAACAATTCAGAAAACTGAAAATCTATGAGATGAAACTTAATTTAATAAAATATAATTATTACAAGAAAATATTTGAACGATTTCCACCAAATGAATGAATTTGAAGAAGTTCATAATTGCGACAGAATGTATGTGCATGATTGTATAATGAATTACTCAGATAATAGAGGGAGATTAAGAGTCGGTTAATTAAAAAACGTGGTTCAAAAAATTTTTAGTAAATCCTCTCTATTCAATGTTTTTCGTATAAGTATCACAGATAAATTTGTACTCTTTTTGATAATTTATTTCAACCATATGATAAAAATATTTTCTCTTAACTCGTTTGTGCCCAGTAGGTGTTTGAGTACTCATAATTATAATATCTGAATATTATATATGGCTTACGACCCACCTATGCACTCCTCATATTCTTAGCTGGCACGCACAGTATGTGGTTATTAGTAATAACTTATTTGTATAATATTTAACACCTTTTCTTATCACAAAAATTTGGCATAAATAGAGTATTTTTGCGCTTATATGTGCTCATGTACTCATATCATGTGCAGGTTAAATCTTAGTGAAATTGAAGTATTAGTACCCCGTGTACTGATATATATATAAATTCATAATGAAGGCTGTAAGTTAATTTGAAAATTTTGGACACAAATGGGTTAATAATGATATCAAATTTGTTTTCAATCGATCGATGAAAGAATCAAAAATTGTTTTCTGAATAAATTAATGATAACATGGTTAATAAAAGTAAATAAATATAAATTATGTAATTGATATACGCCTAAAACATAAATTTTACTTGATGAATCAATTTGATTAATCGTATATCATCGAAGGACAAAGGACTAAAGCAGGTTCACACATGTATTTTGTTTTCATAACATGTCAATGCCACTTTTTCTTTCCAAATTAGATAACGTCCAAGAGAAAAAAAAGTCAAAATATTGTTTAACATATCAGATATCTTCTTTTTCACTATCATCACTCTTGTCTCTCTCATTGCATCATAATGATTTATAGATTGGCCTATAATGGCACCATACATATGGCGTTTCTGTAGTACAATTATATGTATACGATTCTAATCTTCTAAGTTATCTTTGATAATTTTAATATAACACTGTACATTATTCGTGTACATACTTCATCGAAACAACAATATATCAAGAAAAAACCTTGTATAAGATGTACAACGACTATCAAATAGATAATACAAAGAAGAAGTTAGAATAAAAAATTTGAGAATATAACATTTTTATTCTTGAATGACATTTTTTATAATTTATCCATCTCATTTATGTGATAGACTGTGAGATTATCATAACAAGAGAAAACAATAAATAGCTGACTGTTTTGTTGTCTAATGCGTCATGTTAAACAGGAAAGGAGTTAAAAACAAACAAACATAATAGAAGAATTTTTACTATATATAAACACACATGTAAACTGTTAAAGTTCAATATATCAATGTCAAACATAGAAGAATAAATCAAGGATTAGACTCTAGCCAAATAGGAGTAATACTTAGTGTTTTTACAAAAAGATTTAGATAACGTATTGATAGTAAACGATAATTTGTCAATAAAAGTAGTTTCTGTACATTATTGATCGATACTAGAAAAGTTGATACGCTCTATAGACGTTCTGTCAATGTGATGGAAAATATGTTTGCCTTTCCATCATGATCTATCGTCATCGTCTTCAAACATTAATATTTCAAAAAACTAGATTCTATATTTTCATCATGTTTGTTCTGTTTTAATAACTCGTACAGCTGGAATGTTAGAGAAGATCATTGAGGATTGAGGTTAACATATTATAAATCTTTTTCTTCTATTTTATTTACTCAATTGATTATACTATGATTAAATCGAAAGAATTTTTTCGTTTTATTCAAGTAGGTATATATAAATGATAAGAAGGTGTTGATAGTTGTTGATCAATCGCTATTTTAACCTTAAGAGAAACTTTTGTCAATATAGAGTTGAACCTTGTGACATATACTAATCAAAAATTGTTTGCACACACATAATTTTAAACATGATGCGCACATGAAAACTTATAGAAAAAGGCCAACATACTTAATATTTATGGAGAAAAACTACTATCATTCAAACAATTTGAGAATACCGGACTGTTAGCTAATATTATCTTACGCTAGCAGGCACTATTCCATACATATTTTCTGTAGTAAAGGAAATTTTGAGAAGAGAGTTTCATTGTAATAATGATAATACTAAACTATATAAAAGAACAGTCATACTACTTAAACGTTAAAGTGCTTTCATTTACATTCACGAATATAACAATGATTAGCGTTAAATATGTGTGTATTTGCCCTAAATATAATTTAAACTGTCATAAAAATTATCCTATTAAAGATAATTATATAGTCAAGATGTTTCTCTATCGATAGCCTGTATATATCGGCAATTAACTTATATAGAGTGCGATATTAATCTCTATACATCCACATACAATTATAAACCCTACAGATAATAATATATGAAACTAAAGCTCATCGCAAAAGGTAATTATAGACCTTTTCGAGATGATATTAAAAGTTTATTTGATTCAAGAGTAAAATAGCTAAATCAAGAAGTTTTAGTCATCTATCAGGTTGTAAATTAAAATTTCCTATTGGATAAAGTGAACAGAAAGTTGGCATAGAGAAATATACATCGAAGAATGTCCCTACAATATGAGGGAAGATTATGGGTTGCTACATAGTTTCCAGTTCTCAGACTTCGTTGTCCATTCATTCTTCTATTTTATGCTTTAAAAATTTGGTACTTAATTTGGTATGATTTTTTGCAAGGCTTATTCTTTCCCAATAAATTAGTTTTGTATTTTTCTGTTACATTGGAAGCAATTTGCCAAGTGAATAAACAGGAAACATGCTCATTACGCTGATTACAAAATTAAATTTCTAAGAGACATTCCATGCAAGAGCCGATCTACAGCCTTGATAGCTGGCATGTACTAGTTTTCCATATGAGTTAAAATACATGGATCATTTGAGAGCCTAAACAAAATCGAGAAAGACCATTTACTGTGACCAAGTCATGATTATTCCGTTTTTTTCAAAAATTCTTTCATCAAAAATTAGATCCACATTAACTGTTACCCATTTCGACTTTCACAAAAAGTTCTGATTTATCCATTGGTAGTCCATATATCTTAGATTTCTTAAAGACAACTGAATCAACAATGGTTGAAATTTAAAATAATGAAAGGAGAAAGTAAGGACAACACACCTACTTTTAGTAACCGTGCTCAAGCTTTTTCAATTTTTCCTTCGTCTGAGCACCGCAAACACTCAACTCTCTAAATTTTATGCCATTGTTTTATACAGTTGTCAGTTCTACGTCGAACTGTGTATGTTCAAAAAAAGTGACACAATTTTGAAAAAAATTGAGTGTACAAGGTGAACGGATGTAGAAGAATGAAGTAACCATGTTTCGTTCGACAACTGAGTAATCCGTTGCACAATCTACACATCGGCGTTGTCAAAAAACTTACGACTCTCTCTGTGTTTTAACTGATTTTTACAAGCTCTTGCATTAATCCGAACTTTATGAAGTTCAATTACAACACTTTTATTAAATCATTCGATACAGTAGTTTATTGACAACGGCAGTGTGAGGAATTGATTAATAATTGTTATTACTGATATCTTAAAATGCATCACTCAATTGTCAAATCAAACATGATTTTGGGAAAAAAAACGAATAGTCATGACTTGCTTACCATAAATGATCTTTCTCAATTTTGTTCGAGCTCTCAAATAATCCATGTGGAAAATTCGTACATGCCAGCTAACTTCGACGGACACTGATTTATATTCTCTTCATTCTATTTCTGTTATTGTATATAGATGCTGGATCGTCAAGTCCTCGTGGTCCAACAAGGCATGATGTAGAACAACATTCATGTAAGTAAAGGAACTATAATTATATTTCAGCGTCTACATTGGTTATTTAATGGATGAAAATATATCTACAACAATAACCTTTGATAGAAAAACGATAAAAACAACAACAGCTGTTTGTCTGATTTTCAAAACAACATTTTAACGTTTCTGTTGTATAGCATCAAGTATTTCTTGTAAAACATTCAGATTCGAATGACTGAATCGCCCGATATTTTTCTCCTTTAGCTATTTTATTATTGTGTTAATTCGTAAAACTATAACTAATCTTTAATTTGTTAAAACTAAAGAGAAACAAGTTTCTCTTTAGTCAAATTGGTCATTGCTACAAGATATGATGTAACTTTTTAAGTAAACTGATCAAAGCCATAAAATCTGTTAGACTGAAAAATATACGATATTTTTTAACAAAAGGACGTAGACTATCTTCTAATAATTAACGAGAAACTATAAATCTATTAATGAATTATTTAATATTACAAGAATACAGTTTATTGAGTTCGTTTTGTGGATACAATCCATGTGATGAGGTGTAGTTTCTATGATATTGAATTCATAAGTTTGCATTATATTCTAAGATAGTTCAAGGCGTTACTTCCTGAACTCTGCACACTTTTAATCAATTTTTAAAGAATCTTCAAAAGCGATGGTATTATGTGTGAAAATGAGTGTGCAGAGTTTGAGAGTAAGCAGTTCAAGGGCTTGTATAATTGTTTAAAGATTAAAAGAGCACTAAAATCTTTGGTATTTTAAATTTATTCTAATTATTTTATCGATGTCTTTATTTAGAAATACACACACACTCACACACAGACACAATTGACAGGTGTATAAAGTAATAATTGATAATTCTATTATTATTTTTTTTTTTTGTGGTTTTCTCTGATTCAGTTTCTTTCTTTTACGTCTTTTTTTTTTTAAACAGTAAGGAGAAAAAAAATGTTGATCCTTCTCTTTTACATTATGTGACTAGTGTTTCTCTATGTTTACAAGTTCGATAGATATACATACGTATTTGTTCTTCTCTTTTTCATTCACTCACTCAACCTATTTGAATATAATTGAAATGTTTATATTGAATATACATACATAACTGATCAATTGCGAATTTTATTTTTCAAAACAATAAGGAGAACAGTAGGTTAAGTTATTTTTTCGAAAAAAAAAAAATTGAGTCGCATGTTACTAGGTTATTTGTTCTTTCTTTTTCTTTCTTTTTATTTTTTTTGTACAGGTTATAATTTTGCATAGATATGTGGGCACCATGCCGCGATCCTTGAAATATATATAATGCATATACAAATACATACTCTTTCCGCCTTTCGACTATTTACATGAGCATTTTTTTTGGATGATAATGATCAAGGATGTTGTTTATATACTTCTCAATTCATGCTAGCATTTGAGAAAACACATATACACAATTGATATCCTACATATATAAATCTTTTGTATTCAAAATGTGAATGTATAGTCCATAATCATATAGACAAATAGATATAAAGCAATGACAAAGAACAAGAATATCATAACCATCACCATATAAATATCTTATCCGTAAAGATAACTAACGACCATACATATATATTTGCATTTTTTTTTTCAATCTTCAAACACATGTAACTCAGTATCATCATCTGTTTGTTTTATAAATGAGTTGGAAACATCGTACGACATCTAAACTAAGTTCATCATCAAATCGTTCAAATCTTGCATCATCTCAATCATCATCATCCATTCTCATCACACCAATTGTTTCTATACCAACTTCAACAATTGATACAAAATTATCGATATTTTCACCAATTGAAAGACGTTTAGCCAAATATCGATCGCTACCATTTCTTTGGCTACGAGCATGTGGTAGTAATAAACGTCGAAATAAAGATTCCTCCTTAGCGGCTATTGGTAAGTTTAACATGATTAATTAGCTGTTGGGAAAATATTGACAGAATACAATATATATATATGAGACCTGTTTGTGGTCATTAGGACATAGTTATTCTACTATGTGTATGTTGTATTTGTTTGCTTTTCTTTAGTAACTATAATGCGTGATGTGGAGAACACGTTGGTTTTGTTGTTTGAATATAGAGAAAGGTATAAAAGATTATTTTCTGAAAAAATAAGCCCATTTTTTACATAGTTGTAAACTTTTTATTGAATTTTTTAAAAAAGTAGAAAAAAATACACGTGAAATACAGGTAAAGTGTATTTCGGAACAAAAGTCTATTTAGAAATTGATAGTGTACGATTTATAGACTCGTCATCATATTAACGAAAGATTTATGAGAAATTATTATTGTCTTTGTAAGAATTTTTTTGTATGCCCATTCTTACAAGATAGTCGTTGTAAGATAAATATAATTTTATGTCGTCACGTTCTCGACATCTGGTGCTCATCTCCAACATTCTCTTCTCGTCATAATACTCATTAGTTGAACTATTGATCTGTTTTCATATAGACGCTATTTTTTTCCATGTTCTCGTAGGACATTTGAGTCGAAAGAATAGTTCGAATTCATCGTAATTAATATGTAATATATATGAAACAAAAAGAAATTCAAATTGCTTCTTCTCTGTAAGAAATGTTCAGACTATACTTCGATAATTTTATAGATCAAATTTCTTTTTTTAGTAAAACGGAAAGAAAACTATAATATTTTGTATAGAAGCCAATGATACAAGTTTGTGAAAATCTATAGTATCATATCTCAAATTCATTAGAGAAGTCAGATTACATTGAATTTGTAGTGACAGATGAATGTTTTTCGATAGTAGTGTATCATATGTATAAATAACAGTAATTAGTTCTATTATTATGAATGTGAAGTAGCGCTAGAAAAGTAATTACTGTGAGAAGAAAATTCTTACTTTTTTCATGATCATAGATTAATATATGATTGTTGATTGAAATATGTTGATGATCGTTAGATCTTATCTTACTCATTTTCGCGTCTATCTCACTTTCTATATGCTTTTTAAACAATTTTAATTACCTACTAAAAATCAGTGTCGAGTGAAACACTTGTGTTTCCGAGCGAAAGAGTTTCATTTAAACATCTCTCTCTTGTTTAGAGTGAAGATGAAATCTTCTTGACAATGTTCATCTACTATTTGCGTCGTCATGATTATACTGTTGCATCATTTTGATGTACTTTAAACAGATTGACACATTAGAAGACTCTTCCTAAAATAACAGAAGAAAATTCCGTCATCCTCATCATCTAAAAGTTGTAACTTGAAAAGACCATAAATTTCTTTTTAGGAGGCAATATAAGGCCCTGTTAAAAGCGTTAAAACTCTGTACAAATTAGAGCACCCGGGCCCTTTATTGTGATAATCCCTTTAACTGCAAAGACACGGTAGAAAGGGCGATCCTTCGTTACTTAAGCTCGTTTCCCTGTGTACGAGGGATCTCGAATTTCAAAAGTGGATATCAAACGCAAAACGGCTCTATTTCAGTCTATTAACAATCAGCATATTAAATCTATGTCATAAATAGAAGAGAATTATGATTACAGATTGATGCCAAGATAAAGTGTTCATCGGTCTTGGAGCAAAAGACATTCGCATTTCATTGAAAAATAATGAAACTGTTGTCTCGCGAATCATTCAGTCAAAGAGGCCCATACTAGTATATATGAGTAAGTCTACATCCACACGAGATTTGCATTTAATAACTATGGTTCGACAGATCTAACAGTCAATATACTTTTGACCGCTACTGTAATTGAGCTGATACATATTAACAGAGGATTGTTACGATAAAGTGGCGATCGAAATGAATTCAGATCAACCAAAAGCTTTCTAATTTACCAGTTGAGAAGTCTTTTTTTGTCTGAAAAATGTATTATACAAGTTATTCATGAATTCAAAACATTTATACACTATTCTCGTGATTGAAAGTAGTTGGCATTATACTCAGCAGTTCATTTTTTTAAGCGTCTAAGTACATATTGATTTACATCCTTCTGATGAACTAATAATCGTTTTTTTCAATTTATATTGCTCCACTTGAAAATGTTTACTTTTTGAGTAGATGGTAGAATCATTTGAAGTGCAGAAGAAAATAATACAACATTTTCTATTTCTCTTTCTTTATTCAATTTATTATTTGTAACTTTTTGAATCTATTTCGAGAATGTGAAGAAATATGTTGTAACAGCATGAATATAATAACATATACACATTCTTTTCCTTGGACGATACAGTTGTTCAGTTTATGTCGTACTTGCGCCAAGGTTTTCAGGTTATTTTCAACTAGTTGAAAGTAGGAGTGTGATATGTACAAAAGAGTATTTTATACCAGTTTTGAGATAAAGAATAATCTAACTTCTATAAGCAATACTTTATAAAAGGTTTTGCTACTGATTTAAATTTGTTTCTATAAAAAGCGAGTTTCGAATCCACAAAACTGTTGTGTTTTATATCTTTGTTCCTTTTATTTGAAAACAAAACATGCTCGCATCAAAAGTTATCGAGTATCTTAGAACCGCCATGTATAAATTAACGAAAAGAGGTACTGTTGTCGTCTACTTTATCGCTCTATTTTGACTATACATGACCTATTCTGTTTAACATTATTGTCAGGTACATCTGTTAAGATAATCAAAGTCAAGATTATACTCATACACATTTAACTTTGATGATATCTCATCGTCGCATTAGTTAAGGATTGACGTTTGAACAAAATCTTTAACCGTACTTTTATAACCAAGATAGATTAAGTTTGCCGAACTCTGTTTTACTCCTAATTTATTTCAACGAGTATGAAATATTGATCTAGCCACATATAAACAGGTCACGTACAAAACAGCGTAAAAAAACAGTTTAACTCAACCTATTTTGAATTAAACACATTCTGTGATAGAGTACAGAAAATTTTCGTTTTAGCTACGCACTTTGTCAGTATTCTATAAATATTACGGGCTAATTTAGTCAGATCAGGCAAACTTGTAAGAAGTTCATTGTACACTTTACACTAAACTGGAAACAAAAGTTTTCAGTGTGACTTGTGCAGATCTCTGATGAAACCATATTTTTAAGCACAAAGAGAACCAAAAAATGATACCGAAGATAAGATTCAAACAACTGATCGAAATTTATTTACGAGTCTATTACTATAGACTTAAGGGTATCACCCCACCCCCTCCTCCTTTTTATAAAAATTTCGGATTTTGAGCTAAGCATAGCCTAATGTAGAGGAAAGTGTGGGCTACAAAATAAGACCGCTCTCAGTACTCCACGACCTTTTTTCAAAAAGTTATGGATTTCTGAAGTTTTTCCTTCAAAACCTAAAAAACGTCAATTTTTTAGTTTCACAAACTTTTCTCTCATTTTCTGTACATGCAAAATTTTTCTTACACATAGTCTGATAGAAGAAAGTGTTTTCTTCGTAATGAATGAGTTCGTAATGAGACGTTTTACAGAATTTTCCGATGAGTTTTCGCGGAGATATAAGCATCGCGGAAAATGCTCTAAAAAAAGTGACATATATACAAAATGCGTTTTTTCTCGAAAACTATTTTTTTGCTACTTCGTTTCATTGTGTCACATTACGACCCCCCTTAAATTTCATCCGATCGAGTTCAAAATTTTACCAGAGGTACTCAAGATACTATTGCATAGGTGATATTTAGAATTTTATTTTAGACTTTTCTTTAGCGACTTATCGGGTTTCTAAAATTGAAAAACTTGATTTTTAAGACGTTTTTCAGTATTTTCCCTATAACTCGACCAGGAAAGGTCTCATAAAAATTTCCCCAAAATTGGGAAAGCTCAAAATGAGGGGAAGGGTACCCTTAAATTAGCAGTAGAAATTCTCCGAAGTTGAACTTCTGAAAATATCGATTGGGAACTCTGGGAACCGGTGCACTAGAAATGTGCTCTGGTACCATTTTCGTATGCGTACCAGATCCGAAAATTTTTTTCCACCCGTACGCGACCCGTACCCGACTTATGCCTAAAACTTTTCTCCTTTTTTCTTTTCCTTTTCCTTTGTTTTCCAGCTAAAAGCTTTTGTTTTTCGGCTGAAGAAGTCAAATTATTATTACGTTCTCAAGTAATTCTTTTTTAAACCTTCATGTATTTTAGCTAAACTCCTGTATTTCTTCACTAAAATTTTGTGGGTTTTCCACTAAAATCTTCCGATTTTCGGTAAATTAAAAAAATAGAACCCGCACCCGTAACCGCTCTGCCCGTACCCCTGACCCATATCCGACAATTTCGTACCCGTACCCAACCTTCGGCTTGGATCGGGTACGGGTTCGGTTGCACATCTCCACTCTACACGAAAAGTGGCTTAAATGTAGCCTTTTTCAAACAGCAACATAAAGAATAGCTTTTCATTGTTTCAAGGAAGAGTCGTACAGATGTAGAAACGTATTCATCAATATGAAGGCACATATAGGCGTTAAAACTACCAAGAGATTTATTAAAAAATGTAAGCGCTGTTTCTTGAAAAGAGATATCAGGAGAAACATTCAAAAGAAACAATGTGAAAGAGAAATTATGAACATAGTTTTTTGTTCAATTTCTACTAGTATGACCAAAAGCTGCTTTACGCTCGATTAAACTAATAGAATTTAGGGGATAACACTTTAGATCAAAAAACAAAAACCGAGAACAACATGGTTTTTTTTCACTCTTATTTCCGTTTAGATAAGAGTTCTTCTGATTTATATCGTTTTCGAGCATTAGGACAGGCCATTCGCATTAAACTATCAAGAATAAAAAGGAGTAGACAAGATGTGGATACACGTTTTCCATTTCGTTTGCAGAGTATGTTAAGTACTATATATCCTGAAGAAATCTGGATGGTCTAATGAGTATTGATGGAGTTACGAATTTTTCAGTTTTGAATAATCGTTAAAATTCTCTCAATGAAAACAATTTTCTTCAATAATAATCTCAATACACGCATCAATAATGGGAGAAACTTGATTCAAGTATATTTAAATACATAATTGTTCATAGTTTTTATATGTGTAAAAGAGACAGAAAAAAATATATCTAATAGGTTTTTTGTAATTTTTTCTCTAAAATTCATATTCGTTCACAGTTGACTGGTCAATTGAATTCTTTTTTTCTCCAGCCCATTTTGTTTAAATAAAATGAATAATATATCATTTGACTGAGAGCTCTACTTGAGCGCTATAAAACTCTGTGTTTTGCTTTTTGATTTGTCATGAAGATGGGATGAATAGTCGCAAGTTTTTCATTAGGGTATTTAGATGAAAACTATAGATTTTAAGCTCTTTTTAAATTTCGTTTATTCATTACCTCATACGCAAACTTATGCACGTATTTTCAAATCAATGAAGCGTTTTGAAGAAAAGTTTTGCTGATAAAGTTGTTCAAACAAAGCGCTTAGTCATTGTTTCAGAAAAAATTCTAAATGGCTAGTCAAAATTTCTTATTTTTTCAGTGGCAGATGGATACTGACTGATTCAAATCAAATTTAATTTGTCTTTTTCTAATTAAAACCAGAAAAGTAAAACAGATGATAGCGTTATGCAACTTGTGAAAAGATTGTAGCACCATCGATAACTTGTGTGACGAAAAGAGCAGGCATCACTTTCGTGATATGATATATAAGATAGTTGACAAGAGTATATTAACCTTCTTTATATACATACATATCGTACACATTTTAAATCTCTAGGATTATCATCGAGTTCTGTTACGATAAGCAAAAATTGATGACTATTAATAACTGTTTCATTTCGATGGTGTTGAACACCAAGTTATATATCTTCACACATTGATAATTGAGCATTGAAATATATTAAAAGCGTAATTTTCATGCAGATGAAGTCGTTCTTCCATTACCGAATTGTTTTATTGTAACTTAGATATACAACAATTTTCTACTTACAGTTTCTTTGAATGGAACTGAATAATGTTTTTCACATTTTACTCTAACCTTGGAAGAGACGTGATTAACTGTTATACACCTGTGAAATGTATCAGTATAGAAATATTGTATCGATCATCAGAATAAAACTAGATCACTGTGTAAACATTAAAACCTTGAGTATATCTCAAGGAATTTGTTAGATAATATCAAATCGATTATAAGAATTAAATGTATCAAATGTATTGGATCGAGATGTTGACACTCTATTTCCATTCTTTGTGAATGTATCGATATTTGTAAATGGATTCACTCGAATATTATATTTCGAACAATTTCTTTCTTTTCTTCGATCGAAAGGTCACGACATTTCTTATTTCTCTTCAAAATAAAGATAGATAATTTCTTCTTGCATTTCGTGATTGACAGTTTCTTCGTATATTAATTAAAATATTATATTCTCAGTGGATGTCTTATTTGATCAATTGTGCATAATCGGTTTTATCCACATACGTAGAGTTATCTCTATAGAATTTATTCGATTTTTCTGAACTAATAAAATTTTTGAAGTCTGAGAAATCGTCTGATGAGTAGGTATTCACTAAATTGACTTGTTACACTTTTTTTAAAGTGATTTTCTTTGTTTGTCGACAAATATTAGGCTGTTGACCTTGTTAATGCTGAAATCAGAAAGTATACAAAGTAATTATACAAGAAATATAATAAAAAAAAAAACTCACCAACAAACGGAAAAAGTAATTATGTGACGAAATATAAAAATATTTATCAGTATTTAATTATGTTACACAACTGAATGATGTGTGTAAAGTGCCGTTAGCATAACAGATGATACATTAAAACAAAAAATTGGTATTTTAGTTATATTCTTACAGTTGAATAGCTAACTTTTGATAGTCCAAAGATATGATAACAAAAAAAGGAGTTAATTTATTTATGTGGTTCAATAATCCATCTTGTTATGTGATGATTTAATCATGAATCTTCACGTGCACAGTATCATTATAAATAAATATTATTTTGTTGTATATTAACGTTTGTATATGTTTTTCTCATTTAGACGGGATAATAATATAAGATAGAGAACGATATAAAAAAAAAGAAGAAATTAGAATGTCGAAAAATATTGACTTGTCTAGAGTTTATTTTCTATATGACAAATAAGTTGTATGTTAGTGTGTACAATTATTTGTTATGATATAAAAACATTAGTCTTTATGCATATATCTACTAAGTCATTCACTTGTACAGATTCCAGTATGATACTCAAACGGAGACCTTCTAATTAATATTCACATCTTTAGTTTTGAGTAACTTCAGCTAACATCGTAGAATACTACTATCTTTTAACTCATATTTATTCGTTATTACAAAAGAGAAAAACCTAGAATCAAAAGATTTTCTTTTAACTTCATGTTGAGGAAGGAATTCGATATGTTACCGTAAACGTTCGAATGAATAGCAAAAAATTTGACATTCAATTCTCTTTTATTCCATTGAACACTATAAAAAAAATCAATGTTTTGACAATATTTTTTAAAATAATGTCCTAATCGAAATTAAACATACTCTATGTATATTCTTAAGAGATGAATGTAGATTCTGACTTCTCTAACAGGTAATCGAGTAATACATCTTGAAATATGTAGTAATAGCAGTGATATGATGTCTTGTTTCTTCCACTTTGAGAAAAGAACTTCAGAGACCATATATAAGTTACTACGATATTATCTCTCAATGAATCTGTCAAAAATAAAGAAAAAAAATAAGTCAAGCTTTATTTTTAACATGTTACGAAAACTAAAAAAATGAAAATATTAAAAACTATTTAAAAACTTAAAATGCATAACGCATATAGGGTTATTTTAATAAAAAAAAATCAGGTTTTTTTGTACGTAGTATATATGATGTTATAGAATAAAACAAAAAAAAGAGAAAAATAAGAGAATTATTCACACCCGATACATAGGCTAAACTAATAAGAAACAAAACTGAAACAAATACTAAATAGAAAGAAGAAACAACATTAAGAAGAGAAAAAGACAACATACACAAGAATATCGGAATTATTTTTAGCTGTTGTTAATATTGATAAATGAATGAATGTATGAAGATAAACTTTGAGAATTGATGGAGACTTGTTTTTTCCTCTTGCTTGTCTAATTAGTCGTAGTCATCATCATTTATCGTTACAATTATTAGTTATATTCATTAATATGCAATCAATTATCAATCTCTCGAAGGACGGATGATAGTGTGCTTATTATTACTATTATTTCATATTTTGTCATCACTGTTCTTCTTAAATTGTAAAAAAGAAGGAAGCAATCTGTATTTAACTTCTTTTATTGTCCTATACTTTTAATTTGTACTTTTCCTTTTTCTTTTTACTATTGTATTCATCATGGTCAGCCATATCAATGACCTTAATATCACCCTACTATCATTAGTATTATTATGTAGCATCATCGATGACGACATTGTTGCTTGTCGTTGACTTTCCTTTTATACGTGCATATGATAAGAGAGAAAGAGTTCAATTATTATTTTTTAAACTGAGTAGAAAAAGAAGAAAAGAATAATATTGGTGAAACAGATTTTTGTACGAGATTTGAGATTTATCGATGGTATTATCTCAATATTTAAATATGTTATGTGGAAAAAAAATTAAACACAAAAATAATCATTGCCGTTATAATCATCAACGAATACGACGACAACAACAACAACAGCAAGTGAATACTAATCATAACAGTTGTAACACACAACGTACACTATCGATCATCAATAAAGCTATTGTTACTAATTTACCCAAAAAATCAAAATATAATAAAACTTTTATAACTGCAAGTTCCAATCTTATACCATTAGGTAAGATAAATTTGTTCAAAATTTCTTAAATTCATAAATAGTAGAACATTTCTTCTTACTTTTATACACTTTATCAAAATTGATTCTCATTTAATTCTTAGTTTCAAATTTATCGTTGAAAAATTTGTGTTTTAACATTGTATTATACATATTACAACAGGTTATAAAACTTTAAAAGTAGTTGAACAAAACTCTTTAAATTTCATTAATGAGTAACCTAAATGTTTTTTAAGTAATAACAGAGAATTGAAAATCGTTCCATTACGCTTTATATAAGAAGAATGTTTGGACAAGAATGCTAATAGGCTCTATGAATCTTTTATATCGATGTGGAAAGAAAGGATACTAATATTATTAATATTTGATCTAATAAGAACATGTGATTGGAGGATACGAACGACTTGTGTGTGTTAATCAGTAATGATTGTGAGGATCATCCGTTAGATGAAATGTGCAATTCCTGCGCCTGCAATCACTCTTTTGTTTAAAATCTGACGTGCTTTACACGAAATCTTTTTGCTGACACAGTGTATGAATTACCACGTTTTAGTAAATAGTCGAGGGCTGTTGTGGTCGAATCTGCACATTTCCCTTGTTTTCTTTCACATTTTCTCTCAGCAAATATCATGATTCGCTATTCTCATTTTTATCGTTATAGAACGATAGAACTTTTGTTAATTTCTTTCGATTGAAATCTCAGCAATGTTGGGTCTATAAACTTTGAAAGTTGGATAAATTTTCAAAAATTTTTCTACACGCTATAAATGTTCTGATGTTCAAACGCGAGGACTATAGAGCCCTGTAGAAAAGAGATTTTATTGATGGAATTCATCGAAAAGCGTGAAGAAGAATACTTAAATCATGTACTTGATAATGGCGTTTTTATTCATTGAAGATTGTTTGTTGATTTGTTGTCTAACCTGGATGTTCTTATGTGTACCATAAAACCTCATTATACTTTCAATTATTTTTTTGACGATTTTAAACCATTTGCAAGTAGCAAAAAATTGAGACAATAGTATCTTGTTTAATCTTTTGGTTGCGGGTTTTTGTCTTTTAGATGAATCTTTTTTTTTCGTTCTAAAACGGTGTGAAACAACTTTTATTAGTATATAGTATATTTCATTTAGAAGTGTTTTAAAGTATGATAATCTTCAAAACAACCTATCACACTGATAACATGTATCGGCACCCTTTTTCTCGCGTCTGCTTGTATGAATACAAACTATACAAGTTCTTCGTACAATTTTTCCTGTTGCTGTTGCTGGAACTAGAGATGAAAATGACGTGCAGTAAGACGTATGAGATTATCTCCGATAATCGGACGACCAATTGGATGTTTGGGTTGAGCATAACTTGCAATCAGTTATCAAATCAATTCACTTTGAAAATCGCCAAATCGAATAGTTTTTTTTTATACTTTACTTTGAATAGCATTAGAACGGGGTAGAATGTGAGAAACAGGCATTGTAGAACGCAAGAGAGAGCACATATACACAGAGAAATGCGGGAAGATGACGCAATAATGTTACCAAGATAAGAGAAAAGGACAGGAGTCCTTTCGATCGAGTCCAAATAATATTATAAGGACGGCAATATCTGCAAAAGTTCAACACGCATATATGCGTGATCCGTAACCAAAGGGTTAATCGGGCCTCTACGTTGGTTAATCTTTCTCAGATTCTTACTTTTTTTTACTAATTTTTTGTTCTACTTCAAAGAAACTTTGCATTTCACTCACTAAGTAATTTGATGTGATGCCCAAGGGAAATATTTTTGCGAAAGAATAATATCGATACAACGATAAGATCATATGACTGTAATGCGTAGTATGAATCATGACGATAATGAATAATCTCTAATACGTTGTTGTTGACACTCATTGTGGATAAGTTGAATGTAATGTTACTGTAGTGACTATGTCTGATTGTGTTGTCTATAACGAAGTTTTTAAAGTATACTCATAAATTCAATTTTTTTCTTTGCCCAATTGAGTTTTAACATGCGTCTTAAATTTCATAAAACCATTTTATTTTCAAAAGTGATATTTTTCTAGACGACTAAATTTCCTATGACTTGCCTCTTACTCAACAAATGCTCAGTTCCAAATACGTTTACTCTGTTTATTATAGGAAATGTTAGTGACGCCGTCGATTCTGAAATCGATATTTTAGCTTGTTGTTAACGATCCAATTTTCCTCGTAATGTGTTGTTCAGCTTCAAACCAGTGAACTTCTTTACTTTTATATCGCAAAATGCAGTCTAATTGTCTCATGTACTTGCTTCACCGTCAAATAACTAGGACTATAGAGACGGGATATATTCGATTTATTCAATTTAACTGCCAAATGTCGGAACTATAGTATGATATTTTATGTCAATTTTCTATCGTTTCAAGATAGTAACAGAATGGCGATATATTTTTACGTAGTATAGTTGATAGCAACATGTTTATTATTTTCTATGTGAAAGTCTAATATTTACTTACGATTGTTATTACTGTTCTGCAGATTATTTGACACTAACTTACAGTATCACTTTTTGTTACTTTCTGCTGTATAATACTTGAAAAATATTCGAGATGTAATGAATGACACTTGGTCTATAAAAATTAATAAGATAAATCTATTTTTGTTTTAATTTAATTGTAAATGATATCAAAAGCGTTTGTATTGGGTGTATAACATTTAACATAGAAAAAAAAACAATATCAAATATAAATTAGAGAAATATTGCTAAAGCATTCGTTTGTACTATTGAATTTATTTTTTCGTTCTTCTGTTCTACTTGTTGCATCAAAATTCTCTGTTATTCGTTAACAAATTTTGAAATTGTTTTATACATATTTAAGATGACAGAGTACTGTTAACTAAACTTATCATCGAGATATATCGTTTGTTCAATAGACAGTATGTCAAATATTAAAATTGAGAAAAAAATAAAGCAAATGAAGAAAGCGTTTTGAGTATAAACCTAATTCATTTCTTATTCATTAAACCAATTATCAACATATTGAAAACGGAGTTAATTTCTCTAAAAAGTGATTTTTTTCGTCAAAGGTATACATCTGTATTTATCAAACGTCATTCTTTTCATTAAATATGTAATAATTGAAAAAAATCAATTTTCCTTGGCACAGCATCTGATATCAATTGTTATTGAACCCTATAGTATTATTATACTTTTCCTGAATATGATGTAAATGGAGCTCATTTCTGCATTGGTTATATTTTCATTATACAAGTGTACTTGTTCCCTATACTTCTTATCATATAAAATGTTTTTTCTCTTGTCCTTTTTATCCAAGAAATAGTAGTGATATTCTATTATTATCCTATGTCAAGTATTCTAGATAGAATAGCAAACTTATTTAGTAAATCATAGTAAATGTCATTTTGTTCGTTAATTATATACGAGTTAAATGTCTCTCTCTCACTCTATCTACGAAAATTAGTGACTTGGAACAATAAAACATGCAGAACAAAACAATAGTTACACTTGTGGCGTTTTTGTTCACTCACAATCATCAAAGACAGCTGAAAAATAGAAAATTTTTTCCTTTTTTCTTCTTCAATCTCTTCTGTATGAAACTATATGTACAACATATATTTGAACTATATAACAAAGTAATAATGAAAAAAATATGAACACGAGAAGAAGAAATTCCATTTTGCGAGAAGTGTTTAAAAAAAAAGTAGATTTATATTTTGTACAGTTTTAAAGGGAAGAAGAAAACAAAAGAAAGAAAAAAAAAAAAAGAAAGAAATTCATCAACACTTGATATCGAAAGATTGAGGAAGAGAAGTTTCTCTTACTTATAGAGTCTACTGTGATAATTTCAAATTTTGATTGTTTCTTCTGTACTTCTACTGCCTCTTTTTCTCGTTTGGCTTTTTTGTTTCGATGAATACCTTTTTATACACAATCCCAATTTTGTTCAATATTTACAATATTTATACACATTATGCATCTATACGAGTCTTAGAAAATAGTGAAATATTTTTTTTCAAACCATTTCAGTAAGAATTAGAAATCATTTGATATACTAGCATACATAGTAAGCTAATATAGATTTTTCTTTAAATCTCTTACTTTGGATAATATATACGGAAAAAATACTTATAAAAACGTTTGGAATATTTGGAAAATCATCTACTTCTTTCCTCGCAATATTTCTGTTGAAGATGTTTATGAGTTTTTCAAACTTCAAAGTTTGTATTTAATTGAGTTTTCGGTTGAAATTTATTTTTCCTTCAAAGCGACGATCTTTTTGTTGTTGTTCTTTGCCCTCTAAAACATCGGATAATGTAAAATTAACAGGAATATGTTTTTAGTGAAATACTGCGTAAGTTTATTCGATTTTATTTTCTCGTTATTGTATTATCTCTCTAAACGAACGTATCAAGGTATACAGTCAACTTGTTTCCTTCTCTACTATTGAAGGTGCTGTTAAAAACACTTCTTTTTTTTATTTGAACAATAATATGACAGGAAAATATTACAATTTATATCTATTCATTCATTTTATTTCTTTTTCTCTTTCTTCTCTTTTGCGCAATATTCTATAACAATTTTTCCTTCTTCTTTTAATGATCATCAGTAGGGGCAAACCCTATAATTATTTTGTTACTATAAATAATGACAAAAAATGTTTCTAATTCTATTCATCAATTAAAGAAAGTAGCAACTTTATGTAAATGGTCAGCAAGTCCGGTTGCAATCAGAGGTGAGTATGAAACTCAATACCTTATGATAATAATGTTAAAATAATATGTTTGTAACATCCCACTTAATCAATAATCGACAGTTTGTTGATTATTTGAAATAACGATATTTTAAGAACATTTATATTTTTTTTTTTCTATTTTGTTAATAAAACGTTTTATATTTAAAAAAACACGATTTATAGTTCAAAGAAAAATTAATATCTTTATAACTTAGTGTACTACTCATCATATTTCAGTTTTCTCATATTTTACATTCTTTTACTTTGTTTCTTTATTATACGATTTGTTGTTAGAAATTAATTGCAACATATACTGTAAAGATATTACAACACAGAATGCTTTTGGCCCACTTTTCTGTAAAATGTTTGATCTACACTTATTTAATTTACAGTCATTTATTACACCATTACCACATTTAACCAATAGTTGTAGAATAAAACGACAGACAATTATGACAATAGTTCTTCCGGCTGTTTTTCATCATCATGATTTATTCCATTTAGAGTCTATAAGAGTATGTGACCTAACTCCAATTTTGATACACTGTTTTGTACATAAACACACAAGTGTCTTATTGTTAGAACAAGACGTCTCTCTTTCTCTTTAGTACATAGATATTTTTTAAGTAAAAAGAGAGGAAGAAGGAGACAGTGCATTTGTTTGTCTTTTTTTTCTCTCTTATGTATGCGTTTTGTTATTTAAAATGAAATTTAAGCTCATTTACAATAAATAATGTCTATCCATAACATGAATAAATTGTATAAAACGAAAAAGAAACACGAAAATGTATATTATAAATTTGTTAAAAACCGGTTACCTAGATTGACACGTAAAAAAAATATGTCGAAACGGGATAAAACGAGAGCATCCAAGATTAATCATTTTTAACCTGAACTAATTTTTCTAACGTTTTTAAAGGACAATAACCCTTACATTGTAAGCACATGCTCGAAGAACAAAGACAATGTTCTATGAGTTTTAACAGTTATAATTAGTTTACAGTTGCAAAAATCATCAGAAAAGGACTAGCTTTCTTAAATTCATTGTTGAAACTGATGTATGACAAAAAAGCTAGAATATTATTAACGGTGGGTGTCGTGTCTTTTTCTAACTGTTAATATATTGTCCTTTTTTTGTCAAACGAACTCCCATGATAAACTGAGTAGAAATTTTCATTATTGTCTTGATCCTATGCAATACTCATACTATTAAAGTTATTTTATCGAAGATTATTATACGCATTGTTTCGAAACTAATTGAATTAGTAAATAAATACCGTCATCAAATAGAGAAAAACGAGTGTACGGATAAGTCTAATCATTAGACATATCTCTTGTTCTGTAAATAAGTCTAGGTATTTGACTTACATGAAAAAGACTGTATCTTAATGTTCTTGAAAAAAATGTCTGACTGAAATATAAAATAAATCGTGACACCTGCTATGCTCTCAAAACAGCAAATTTGTAAAGACAGATATCAGAATATGAATAAGTATATTCATGTTCCCATCTTTGCAATCAATAGTAATAAGTGCTCATAGAATATCAAAGACAGTCTTTTAGCCGTAAACTATAAATATCTTTTTCTTTCAGCTGCCAAAAGTCGAACAACAATCGAATTAACAAAAAAAGAGGGTAGTCCACTTGGTCTAACGATATCCGGTATGAAATCTATTAAAGATTTTCTTATGTTTTTTTGTTATAATCTAACTTCTTTTAGGTGGTGTTGATAAAGAGGGTAAACCACGTGTAGCTCAACTCAAACATGGCAGTGTTGCTCAAAAGTAAGAAATGTAGTATTTAGGAATAAATAAAGGCTAATTTGTTCTCGCGTCTATTTGTTGAGGTGTGATGTTCTGGAAATTGGTGATGTAATTTTAAGTGTAAATGGTATTAAAACAGCCGGTTTAAAACATGATCAAGTTATTGAATTAATTAAACAAGTTGGCGATCAATTAACGTTAGAAATTGAATATGATCTACCATTATGGCGTATGTATCGGTCTTAGATTAATAGTTTTCTTTCTATCTCCCATGAGAATCGATCGATCAACAGTATATACAATTTTCTACTTGTTAATGGTCCGATAAAAGAGATGAGCACATAGAATCATTTGTCATTTGTTAAACAAAGAATAGTGTAGTACTGATGTCGATGGATAACGATCTGTTCGACATTGAAAGTAGTATTGTGTTCTATGTTTGTATAAGTGATGTTTTTACCTTATTATTATTTAGCCATTCATTCTGTCAATACTGTTCATACAAAAACAATTCAAATTCAGCTTGAAAAAGAGGGACACAGTTATGGTTTTACTTTAAGAGGTGGCCTCTGTGATGATAAATGCAAAACAAGGCCGCTGATTGTGACAAAAATACGACCAAGTGGACCAGCAGACAGGTACGTATCATACGATTCTCATTCTTAAGGATTGTTAACATTTTACGTTGATATAGAGGGCTGTCTAATTAAGATTAAGAATCTTAACGTAAAAATCGTGCGAGTGTATAGTATAGTTAAAGAACTATAAAAGTATATTTTACAAGCATCACTTTTATAATTTTAGAACGTTAGAGGTTTGGAACTACAGAATGAGCACACCTTTTAGCTAACAGAATGCATGATCCGTTTTCAACCCACAGTGGTCTATTATATTTTCATTCGTCATTGCCATACTTTGTACTGATGGAAATAAAAAAACAACAACATGGCATGTCGAATATTTGCTGGCAATCAAAAGCATGGCTAAAATAATACATGAATATTCTGTCATCTTACACAGGCCAACGTTCAACAGTTTTTCCCATTTATTTCTGTTTCATCTATCAAACTGTGATCGAACAAGTATTGCTGACATGCGAATATTATTTGCTTGCAAGCAAATAATATTTGCTACACATTTTATTCTCATTTTCTCCTTTACGTTGGTTCAGATTATACCTGACAGGAAGACAAAAGAAGTTAAATTTATTTAGACTTCTACACCTCTAAAGTTCTAAAATTCTTTGATCAAGAAGGCATCATTTTACATTAAGATTCTTAACCTTACTTAGACATGTCTGTTGATACAAGACAGAAAAGTTTTTAATTATGAGTTTGCTGATCGCATGGCATATCAAGCATTAATTTCGAGCTATAATAATATCTGTTATAGAGAAGGAACAATTAAAATTGGTGATCGTGTACTTGCCATCAATGGAATTAGTGTTGCATCAGCAACATTACAAGATGCTCATAATTTAATGAAACAATGTAGAGGAACAACATTATTTTTAATTGAATATGATGTCGCTGTTGTAGGTAATATTGATTATTAATTATCATCACTACTTAAATCTATATAAACATCTTATTTGTCATTTAGATAGTGTTAAACATGCCACTGGTCCACTATTGATCGAAATAGAAAAATCACCCGGTTCAACAATTGGAATTAGTTTAGCACAAAAATGGGTTCGTGGTCGATCGATTATTGTTGTCGATACTGTTAAACCAGCTAGTATTGCAGATCGGTTCGTGTGATTAAACGCTCAATCATTTATTCTAAAACAGTATCTTTATTCATATTTATATAGGTGTGGTGCATTGAGATGTGGTGATCATATAAATGCTATTGATCAAAAATCATTTGATAACGTAACAATAAATGATGCTAACAATGTTCTACGATCATGCACCGGAGAATTTTGCCGGATTGAACTAACACCGTCCAGTTTCACACGATCACCAGATCCACTACATAGAGGTAACATAAAAGTAGAATTTATTCATTGTTCAAGAAATATGCTCTGTTTCTATGTAGTATCAATAAATGACAATACCACATTTCAACGTGCACCATCTTCAAATTCCATGGGTAACTGGACAATGCGAAATAGTTTTCAAAATATTGCGAGAAAATCAACAAAAGCGAGACATAATTCAATAAGTAAGTATTTAATAACTCAATAGTGTGCTATCTATGAATATCCACCTACCTCGACTGTCACCAGTTACTCAGCAAACTACTTAAAAAAACTTTTATCTAAAAGTCTTGTGCAGACTGGAATTAGTTTGAATTCTACTACAACAGATTTCTATTTTGAAGAAAGACTACCGCTCCACGATTTAAAATGGTTAAACAATATATACTACATTCACACTACAGTTATGATTCATCTAATCACGATTAATCTCCAGTAGACCGAGAAATTAATCGCGCTTAACTTTATGCATGTTTAAGACATGATTAGCATTAATCTTGATTGAGTGTAGTGACGCGCTAATCGTAATTAAGTACATGCACACCTGACAAATTCTCATCATCGTCAAATTTTTGAACATTAGTTTAAAAGAACTGCTTTTTTGTCGATTTTGGTTAGACTAATCAATATTGGGAAAAAACGAATGACATACCTGGAAAAACGATGTTTTCGATTTTTATGTTTTAGTAGCAACAACTAACTATTACTCTGTGTTTCAATAACGTTCGTAGAATCGTCCCTTTTACGTTATATCCTTATCTCGCGTTTAAAAATAGTTACACTGCGTTGTCACTATTATCTAAACCCGTTTATTTATCTCTACGCGTGCCTGCATCCTTAGATGATGACTGTTAACTGCCTATGTTGAAATAACAAAATGTTAATTTAAGATTTAAGTGCCATCAGATGACATCCTAAATTACACATTCCTACCATCAGGATCTATTGGATTTGTGTCGGAATTCAACAAAAGTTCGATCTAATATAAACTGTTACTTTATTGTACGATTGTATCTGATGGATCCTATCCTATCATTATACTATATTGCTACTATACCATTTGTTTCTCAAATTCTGATGTAAATTAACTCCGAGTTGAATTATAGAATAAATGAATGATTTCGATCCGGTCAGATTCGATGAGATTTTATTGGAACATCTTTCTTAAAATTCGATTAATGGACCCTGTTATATCTAACCAGATCTGATACCTCGAATAGTCGGACTAGAATGAATCTAACCTGATTCAGCAATCAGATTCCGGTGAAATCCACTGCAACTCTGTCAGATTTGGTAGGGCATATTTGACATAGGAAAATCAGCGTTTATCCATAAGTATCATAAGTATATTTTTTGAAAAGTACTTACACGTACAAGTTCATTTTGACTCTTGTTTGAACACTATGTCTTGAGCAATGAAGTTGAGATTAAAAGATTAGATGTAACTTTTTATTCTGACAACAGCCATTTCCAAGATGTCAAAGTATTAAACTTATAGAAAGTACAGACAAATGTTGCTTTACATTACTTTTATCTATTAAACATATCTCATCTCACAATAATATAATTAAACAAAAAGTAGATTGTGCTTTTGGTTTGTTTAAGGCTCGTTGAATTCTTGTTATCAATCTATTATTGGCAATCAAGTGTGTCATGCAGAAACAATGGATGTTTTATTGAGAATTGATGAAAATGGTGGTAGTAATTTTGGTTTTACGCTGCAAGGAGCATCGTTTACTTCGGACACATTAATGCAGCCACCTGTGATCGGATATTTAGAACCGAACGGAGTTGCTGAAAAGTATACTTACCACTTTAAAAATAATTACCTTGATCTTGATTGATCGATATTATAATCTAGATCCGGTGTACTGCAACCGGGTGATCGTGTTCTCGTTGTGAATGGTCAACAACTGGAAGGTTTAACATTAGAAGATGCTAGACGAGTTATCAAAGAGACAAATCAACAAATTCATTTAGAAATTGAATTCGACGTTGCTGGTAAATGAGAGACATAGTATGAAGAAATGAGATTTACATGTATTTTCCTTATTTTTAAGATTCAGTCATGCTATCGTCAGGAACTTGTCAAGTAAAAATTTTACGAAAAACTCTCGATCTTGGTCTATCTGTAACTTGTATGTTAAACGGGAGTGTACAACATTCAACTTTCATATGTCGGAATTCATCATTTTAGATCCTCGATCTAATCGTCCAGATGAACCACCATTAATTAGTGATGTCAAAAAAGGCAGTATAGCATATAGGTAATCTCATATTTGAGGGCTAATTCATTAATATGGGCTATATTTTCTGTACGAATGTCTAGATGCGGAATGATACAACCTGGTGATCGTTTATTATCAATTGATCATCATACATTACGTGGTAAAAGTTTAACAGAAATCATCCATTTATTAAAAAACTGTGATGAAATCGTGAGGCTGAAGATAAAAAAAGATGATGTATATTCAGGTAAAAGTAGTAGATTATCAAAGGTCAAATACATAGTTCAAATTATTTTCGTTTTCTCTAGAAGATAATCTCAATGAAAATGTTGTTGTCTATAAAGTACAATTGTTAAGACAAGGTGGGCCACTCGGTTTAACTATTTCAGGAAGTGAAGATGTGTTTGAGCCAATTATAGTATCAGGATTATGTGAAGGTGGTCTCGCTGACAAGTATGTACATGAAAATATTGAAAAATTCGTTTTTATTCTATTATGATGTTTATTATTATAGGACAAATGCTATTCATATTGGTGACCGTATATTGGCAATTAATGATGTAACACTAAGAGGAAAAGGTCTCAATGAAGCTATTAAACTATTGCAAGCAAGTGGCGATGAAATAACATTAAAAATATCGCGATCACTCGATTCACAAATACAGAGTAGGAAAATAATTGTATTTATTTGATGACAGTTATTAGAAATATTCTAATTAATTTAGAATTACGTAATTTTAATAATGAAGATTATACACCATCTGTTGACAGTGCAATGGAATCGTGGGATGGTTCAAATACCGAACATCGTCTAAGCGATAATAGTGATCATAAAGAAAATGACAGCAGTAACAATCAGAATCATATAAATGGCAATGATAGTATATTACCTCGAAGTATGACAACGAAATTTAATACCTGATAGATATCTTAACAATTTCTATTGTTCTAGGTGACTTTGTCTTGAAACATGGTCATCATTTAACTCTAGCCCGTCCATCGGGATATCGCACACCACCTACGAATGGTCGTCCATTGGAAACTATTCGTCATTCGGATAGTGGCGATAGTATTCATGTAGCTGAACGAGAATTATCTCG
Organism: Didymodactylos carnosus; assembly: GCA_905250885.1. Classification (NCBI taxonomy): domain Eukaryota; kingdom Metazoa; phylum Rotifera; class Eurotatoria; order Philodinida; family Philodinidae; genus Didymodactylos; species Didymodactylos carnosus. Next base: position 7,341 of record CAJNOQ010000912.1, on the reverse strand, counting down.
GGTACTCAATGATTTAGACGTATGTACCGTTATATCAAGACAAGCGAAATCTACAGATCATAATCAACGAACTTATAGTCATCGTTCTACAAACGGTAATAATAATCATCATTATTACAATAATAACGATAGAAAATATGATAATTGCGACGAGAATGATCATAATCTAGCCTATTATAATCAATTTAACAATAGTAATAGAAATCGACCTATGATAACAAATGGTGGTCAAAATACAAACGGTGACAATACAGATTTTGCTGTTAATACACTTTTACACTCGACAACACCAAATAATTTGCCAAACGAAGTTACAAATCGAAATATAAACAATAATAATAGTACTCATAATAACCCAAATAGTTATGTTTATCAACATATTCGATGCGATTTATTAACAGTTATTCTCAAACGTGATAAACGTATTTTAGATTTTGGATTTTCTATATCGGATAGACTCTATGGAACGGGAGTGTATATAAATAAAATTCGGGCAAATGGACCAGCTGAATTTGAAGGAACATTAAGACCGTGTATGAGAATATACAAGGTAAATCAAAATAAATAGCTCTGAAAAATCTTGATATCTCTATCTAAAAAACTATTTTGTTATCGCTTTATTCTATCCTAAACTATTGAATTTATTCTAGGTAAATTCAGTCGATGTAACTCGTATGGAATGTAATCAAGTTGTACCATTACTATCAAATTCTCACGATGAATTACAACTAATTGTTAGTCGTACACCAGCACCTATGTTCGATGAAACAGATGAATACGATCTATTATCATCTGATTTAGAAGAAGAAACACCCACCAAGACAGTAGCCACCATTTTACAAAATGAACATGAGAATGAAAATAGAAACAATAACAATAATAATGATGCACCATCACCAGATTCAACGTGGAAAAATAATTTTACCCTATTATCACAAGCAAAAACTAGTACAGTGTAATTTTTGTGCTATTTATCACTACGATGAGAGTTACTTGTTTTTTTAAAAGTTGCACGATAATTATGATTTCATTTTTTGGGGCTCATGTAGAAGTGAGATACTAATCGCTAACCGCAAAACTCTTTACACTCGTACTTGCACTAGAAGATCATTCATAACGATTGAAGATAAAATATGATCAGTTAATTTTATTTTTCGTTGTTTAAAATACATTTAAATCAGGGGATATTTCGTCAATTATGTAACAAAAACATAGAAAATGTGTACTTCTTTCAATGTTTTGAACAATTTCCCCATCATTATCTCTCGTAGATAGTATTTTTGTTTTGGAACCGACTTCATTCTTTCCCATTTTCTGCTTTTTAATTTATTTCTTTTGAAATTACGATAACAGTATAACGTACGTACACAATAAACACTCGATAAAACATAGACATTATTTTTGTTCTTTTTTTGTTGTTTTTTTTTAAGTAAAACTCAGTGTGCTTATTTTATCGTGTATAAATGATGATATTTTTTATTGTGCATTGTCTTCATTTTTACAATTTGTACACAGTGTGTTGCTAATTTTTCAATTTTTATATTTCACGTAAATGAATTCAGCTTTTTTTGCCTTGCTTTTTATAGAAATGTGTTCACTTTTTTAATGATGAAAAACGAAAACAAAATAATAATAGGATGAAAAAAATAATTAGAGATAAAAATGAATATGAGTATCCTTTACTCTGAATGAATGAATTTTGTCGAACAGCTTCTTAAATGTAAGTATTATGATATTTAAACAGGTGCCATTAAACAACATGTCGATTATATCATGGAAAATAACAATAGTAATTCTATTGCTAACAAAGAATAAATCTGTATTAAATAATGAAGCAGATAGATTGGATAAAAAAGTTGATGACAAAACGAACAACAGATTTTCTGATATTGTCGATAGGTAGCATCAAACTTATAGGGCATACTGATTTAGTTGTTCGTTTTAACTCATAAATCAGTAATTTTCATATTTCATCACCGGCAAACGTATGATATTTAAAGTAAAGAATCATATGGATATCAATTTTCTTTTCTTTCAATTCTTCTTTCATTCAAAATACAGAAAAACCTGGAACACTCCCAAAAGATATTCGGGTTTTATGGAAGATTCAAAAAATACAGTAAAACACTCTTTTTTGTAATGGTGACTGATCAATATTTCATCGCTCATTCCATGCTCTGAAAATTGTCCAAAAAGTCATGCACTATTTATTTTAGCCACGAAACCACGTGGCTGAGAGGAAGAAGAATACCTCGCCTTGCGGCTATACGTAGAGTACTGCCGAATGGTAGTTTCAGTAGGTCAATATCTGTTCGACAGCTAACGACCTCCTGCCATGGTCACCAACTCGTTACAAATCATCAGCCACAGCTCTGGACAGAAGATTAGACTAACACAAATTTCTTTCGTCCAATTTCCTGAGCTTCCATACACACTCACTAACTTTCCGAAAAGCGATGTGACCTAGCCAGAGGAACTGCGTTGTATGTCATAATGTAGTGAGTAGGCTGGTAATGAGAGATACTAAAACATCAGTAGCTTGCTACAAGGTTATTACATATTACATATATGATCTGCTGGCGCCGAGGTACGAACACAGTACGTGACGAACAGCATAACCACTAAATCGTGAATATAGCCACATGTACACCCGTTGAAGTCTACATTGCTCACAAAAAAGATTCAAATAATTAATGATTACCAATAACATTTCTTCACATAATATATGAAAGTAGAAATATAAAAGACGAACAATTGCTAGTTATCTAAGAGATCATTACGACGTCGCGTGTTTGGGGAGGGGAATACAGTAAAATAATTAAAAATAGTTCGCATTTATACAACAGAACAACCCGATGTAAGAAACCTTTAATATAAACAAACACTAAAGTGGTACCACCAGAAGTTGTAACCCATAATCAATATGAACCGAAAACGTATTTATCCTTTACGCTCGGTCTAATGACCTACAAATACCTCCTAGAGAATAAACAGATTACGTTTTCTTTTGTGAGTGCACAACTCATAAATGTTTTATGACTAAAGCTTCATCCGACATTTTTCTGATCGATCGAAACACATCATAACCAAATGAGATCTTCCGCCGAACATTCATAGATTCTGTGCTGCTAAAACGGTTACATGAGACACTTCAGCGTAGTCTGGATGATTTCGAATGAGTGTAGAAAAACGATACAGTTTCTCCAGGTTAAAATTAATTTTTGAGTTGCGCTCATTTGCTTGTTAGTTCAACTTCTCTTGGATTAAGAGCTTCTTTGAAAGTCTGCGATATATAGCTAACGTTCACGACTTTGACTCTTTCAATGTTCATATTCAATCTGAAGGGTGTTTCTTTGTTTCACAGATTTGCTGTCTATTGCTGTGCTCACTGAAAAATTTTATCATACGTTCAGATTCCATTTTTAGAAAAAAAAGTGCCTGAATGAGTTTTTTAAACAAAAATGGTCCTGAGTACGTGTCTACAGTTCAAATTCTATTCGACACATTTGATTTCTCAAGGAAACTTTATCATTCGAGCTTGAGAAACGCATGTATGCGGAATTTTTTAATAAAAAATAAACAATACAAAAACTACATATAAGCGCGTCCAAGTCTAATTTCATGCCGTATGATTTAATATTAATCGCACTTTTAATCAGTAGGTCCTTAGTTGTACGAAACTACGTTTGAAAAATAACCGCAACATATTTTATATCGCAAAAATATTGGTCATTTTATCGCATCTGTTCGAAACTGGAAGGTAAACACAATAGTTTTCAAAAAATATCACGTTAAACAAATAGTATATATACTGTCAATATTTTTTTTCTAAAATTCTTCAATGTAGGTCTGATCCAGATCCTTTCAATTACTAAAACAAAAATTAATTTAATCATTTGTGTTGCTCACATAAAGCGACGACAACCAAGACATTCTATCCAAAAAACAATATTTCAAGTGACAACAACAAATACAATGTTTAGAAATCTAAAAAGTCGGTATTAAAAAAACAAAATTTTATTTATCCTCTGTTATCAAATGATTGTAGATTCAATGAATAATTTTAATCCTTCACTATCCATGGACGAGTTTATTTTTTGTTTTATCTTCCAATTTTCCCATAATTCACAGACAATTTCACATGCCACAATTCTGGTTGTATTTTTTGATATTAGTCTCAATAGTAAAAGTCCATCATTTCGACAATATTCGTTCAAAAATATTTCCAGTTGTTGTGATGGTGGATAAAGTGAATGAACTTTTAAATACTGTTCAATAAATTGGATGCGTGATCGTGTTGAAAAATAATAACACCATTTAACAAGACCATAGATTGATATTATCGAAACAAATATTAACCAAAACCAGAGAAATAAGAAAATTTTTTCATTATATATATTAATGGGTAATAAACATTGAACAGCATAATTTTGAATATTATCACCTAACATACGAATTGTATATTTGCAAATTGTTATACGTGGAAAATATTCTAAAATGAAATAAAAATAATTTTAAATGTCCCATAAGAATAGATAATACCAACCTAATGTTATCATTTCTGTTCCTTGATACCATTGTTTTAAAGCATTTAGACCATATTTTGAATAGTTTTGTCCAATGAAAATATTTAACAAAAATAATTGACCAATACCATTAAGAATATATAATAATTTTACAATAAGATACACGCCTGTTAGATAATTTCCACTTCGAATACATGAAAAGAGTCCATTTTTTGATTGATAATGATAGGCTAATGCTTTGTCAATATGTTGAGTAAGTGTACGAATTTTTGGCTGATGTGAATCAGGATTTAAATGATCCAAATCTCGAATTAACTTTGTTAATGTTTTTGTATTAATACCACATGAACGATTGATCGATATCCACATAAAACTGGGAAAAGAAAATAAGAGCATCATGCCAAGTAAAATAAATGGAACCCATTGATAATAAATTCTAAAATATTTAAAAAGTAATTAATTGGATGAAAACTTTCACTCATTAGTATTTCCAACGTACATACATTTGATTTGGTTCTTTTTCGTATCGATTTGGCAGTGATTTATCAAACGGTAAATAATACGAATTACCAAATATCCAACATGCTTGATTTACATATGAAATTTGATGTTGAGCAACGTTTTGGGTATAACAATCAATTGGATCACCAATAAATTGTGATGTTGAAATAATTAAAAATGATATACCAATTACAACAAGAGAATATCGACGACTAATACGATCATAAAAGTCATCATTACGAATTGTTGGCGAACCTAATTTACTAAACGCTTCTGTTACTAAATATAATACCATCTAAAATTCGAAAATAATAGATTTAAGCGATCAAACATATTTTCTCGTACAATAAGAATAAGAATTTCGACTATGACAAGCAAAACAACCATCACTTTGTAATCCACAAACATTTTTAACTGTAGGACAGCACTGCAGCGAAAAAAATATAATAAAAAGAGTGACTCTACTCAGCCCATACTTATTTATTGTATTTTATCCGAAAAAAATCCAATGACTCGCGTTTTTGCATTCCTCATCAATCCATGGTGTTAATTTGCTAATTGAGAAGAAACTATAAACAGCATGCTACATTTTGTGAAACAATTCTTTGAACAATTACATCTCAGAATGATGCACATACTCTACGGTACTTCTTCATAGTAGACAAAATCTTCCTTTCACAAATGACTTTCACCGGATTTCACAGTCTGTGGCTATTTGATGGGTCCGATTTATGCTGTACCTTACAGCATTGGTCGTTATAGTGAAGAAAAAAGTTTAACCGGAAGAAATGGGAAAACAGAAGATAAACGAATAACATTCGACATATCAGTAACTTTCAACAATTCTCTATATTCATGTGTTTTCGTCGACATATCTCATGGCTTATTTATTCGTCATCTGTGCTTTTGGACTAAAAAATCTTGG
>CAJNOQ010000911.1:0-39279 GCA_905250885.1 Didymodactylos carnosus | reverse complement strand
CTCCACAGAAGTCCCACGGGAGTCTTCAGGAGTCCTGAGAAATCCCTTGAAAGTCCCACCTGACTCCTACAGGATCCCGCAGGACCCCGTGACAGGAGTCCCGTGGGAGTTTTGCCGGGAGTCTCGACTAGGGTCTAACTAGCATCGGGGGCGAGTCTCGAACTTTATCTCGAAAGGAATTTCCTCGGATCGAAGTAATAGTGGAAGAAGAGGTCGTTAAATTTTATTTCTTTTTATTGGAATCGACTCCGTGAAGTAATGTGACTCCGGTAATAGAAAATAAAAAGGGAATTTTTCCTCATCAGGTTCAAAAAGCGAGTTCGACAAGGGAAATCGATTTGAAGATTAATTAGCTAAATATAAGTTTTTTATTTTAAATCGGTTTAATTGAAAATATTTGTTTTTCTTTCTATTTTCACTAGACGAACTTATTTTTGTATGTTTTGGAAAAATAAACTGTTTTCTTAAAAGAGCGACATCTGTCGCCTTGCGCTAATGCGTATTTTTAACTTTTAACTCCACTATTATTTCATTTTATACATTTATTTTCTATTTTTAATAAAGATCTTTTAAATTAAAGCCTATTCAAATTATTTGTTTTGGCCATGATGACTCAGAAAATTAGTTCAGTTCAGTTTAGTTTTCAGTACAATACAACACAAGTAACGTTCGTCATTTTGACTCACGTGGCCCTTGACTGTAAGATTCTACTTTATATGAGTGTACATGAAATATTCTAGAAAGTATATGGGCAAAGAAGAAAAGTGTTCCCATAATTCTCATAAAGAAAAACTTTTGTTTTCTTAATTCGAGTGAAACACCGTTCATCGATAATAGTAGCTCATATCAACCAGTCTTCTTTCTAGTAGCAAAAGAATGCGAAGAACGAGGCTTATGCAACCATACATCCCTGAAATGTTCAAATGAGTGATAACACTCAGTGAGGGTTTTATACAGAAAGCAATTAAAAAAACATAAATCTAAAAGTTTTCTGGAAACTTTCGAAAGATCCTCAGGTACGCGATGACACTGTTTACTTCACTCAAACATAAACTGAGAAATCGATACAAACTCGAAAAGTTAATAAAAACTCTAGGGTACGTAAAAGTGCTACCAATAGATTATCCACGGTTGGCTACTTATTACAGTACATTCTCTGCTCAAATAAACTGATTCTATCAGTTTTACGTCGAAATCTGTCTTTAAAACACTCCGACACTCAACCGCTTTTCACTTGACATATTTAGTCATTACACTAAAAAATCACACGTTTTAACCATTCCAATATGACTCGTAAAACGTGAGACCGCATTAGTTATCTGGGACTGAATACACAAATAAAACCCCATGTTTAAATCGTTAGGTTGCGCGACCGCATAGTTTAAAATGAATTACTCTTTCTTTTATGTGATTTACAGACAAATCGGAGTATAAAAAGCTATATTTTTATTCAAGACGGAGCGGTTAGGATTGGGGGAGGGAGGTCGACAGTCTTTTGAGGGGCGACTGCCATCGAAATCATATAGAGTGCAAGGAAGATTTGGGGGCGCATCCGTCGGACACCTTCCCGGACCAGCTCTGTTTTTATTATAATAACCTCACTGTTACGAATATAACCCTTTTAAAAAAAATCAACAGAACAAATAAGAAAAAATATAAAGCTTCCATTTATTTCCCGCTATTCAACGAGTGCGAGCATTGTTAATTTCATTTTTTCCTTAATTCTAGATAAAATCTCATTATAATTATATGTATCAATAAGGAAAATTCGATTGTTAACAGCAAACCCCATCTAAAAAAGTAATATACAGAAATAAGCGATAAAACCAGAGATGCAGAATCTACCTGTGTACGCGTAGGATCATACGTGGAAACGTTTTGGAAGCTGTGGAAATTTTTGAAAAATGTTCCAACGGAAACAGTGTAGAATTTTTTCACATAGAAAAATTTAAGAAATAAACCGATAAAAGCCTTTTCTAAATTTCAAATGCGGAAATTTTCCAAAACTTTTACTATATGTGAAAAATTTTCAAACTTACGGGTACACTCTGCACCTCTGAGTAAAACCTTAAATCCCTTGGCTGTATAATCACTAGCAAAAATAGTGAAACAGCGTTGCAAACTATAACTGAAGGCAAATACTTTAAACTTCTTACAGCTTCTACAAAAATTTGTCATTAGGAGCTCTCTCTTAGGTAAAAAGCTTGAACGAGGAAACGACTAATATGTCGACTGATGCATGATGACTCAGTTATGTACTTTGCTTATATGTCTCCTGAACTGAATTCACTGAATCTATATCTTAAATTAAACGAAGATTCTATTACCGTCAGATTGATACGGTTAAAATCTCAGGGTAAGACGGTTAAAGCGTGCGTTTTTTTTTACAGTATACATCTTACGTTGTGTTTATGTTGACTTCATTAATATGTTGTGTGCTCTCTAACGGCTTTTCGCTTTTGCCTCTTCTGATTGGTTAGTCCATAGACTACTTTTCGCCCATTTTTCCATGTTTTGTAGATGGACAGACAGACACAGTTAATTTTCTAGACCCTTTCCAGCCCTGTTGTGTAAAATAAAGGTAAAAAGAGAAATTATTCGATCTCAATAGTGAAGATAGCGGCTCGACGAATCATCAGACAATTTACTTTTTTTATTTATCTTTGTATCTTTATTTTTACAGGACCATCGTTTCCTCACAGTCAAGCAAAAAAGAAGGTACAATCGCCCGTTGTGTTGCTAACATGTAGACTGACAACTGATGATGACTCATACAATCGAAGGCAAATAAGCGCCATCTCCTTTTTAGTGTGTGAACTCCGAGCTCGTTGGATAGAAATGGCAATTATAATCCAAAATTATGATATATTCTGTTTAAAATGATCAAATTTTTCGGACAATTAGTGCTTAATGAGAAAAGTCTCTGATGGCGCTACCGCATATTTCAAGGTGGTCGTTAGCGCAAGCAGTGACTTCTCGTGTCTGTCCGAGAGATCTGACTTTTTTAAATAAGACTTTCAATATTTTCTGCTTGTATCCGAGTAGACTTGTGACAGTTCGTAGTTCTTTGAACTGCAGTTCCTCAATAATGAGAACTAATTTCCAGTTTTCGTTCGTAGAAACGAGGAACGGTTTACTAGCTCCAGTTTCTGTGAATGGGACTACAGTTCTTTTTGAACTAGGAACTGCTCGGTACACCAGAGCTATATTGTTTATGATTTACTCACCCTCTGTTCATATCTTTAACATGTTAGTGGAAGAGAGATCATTGAAAAGAATATATCCAATGGTTATTGTGTTTTAGCTGGATGATACCAGTTTCGTTATTAAATTATGTAGTTTCTTTTCAGGCTTTTTCATCTTCTGCTTAAGTTAGAGGTCGCAGGGTGGAGAAGTTTAGTGTCTAGTTTGCTGTGCCGAATGATTTGTCTATTGAACTCTCAGTGTTACAGGGACCGTTGAAAATCCAGCGTCGTATATAGTCATCGTAACCAATGACCTGGGGAGCTTTCAATCCAATGAATTTGAGTCCCACACATTTAACATTGATTATATTTTTTCATACAACTGATTTTTGCCAGTCCTCACAGTATGCACGTTTATATAACAAACGGCTCTCTTTGTTATTGCGGCATACAGAGACGTATTACGTGCATGCTAACAAAAGCCATTTTTTTGTCTAATCCAAGTGACAAACGTCTTTAGTGTATCGTACGATTGATCCCTTCTTTTCATATGTGGAAAGCAGGAAAAGAAAACCATGCTTTAGCAAGTATCATACATAGAATGATAAACATTTTTGTTTGATAAAAATTAGTAGAATACTCAACTTAACATCGTAATTAAGCAGCTAGATTACAGATTTCTTGGTAACTTCTCGAGCGTAGAAGAGCTCTAAAATAGCTATTTCAAACTGGAAGCGACTAAGGCTAATTTATTCACGAAAAATGAGCATGAAATTTTATCTTAATAAAAGTGTGAAAGGGCTAACTTATGAAATGTAATTTCACACTTCAAACGCTTTTTTCTTCCCTTCTGTTATATTCCCAAATATAATCTTGAATAATATTCTATCTTGTTCACTTTATTTACTAATTACATGCTAACACACTCCTTTACGCTTGAAAAACATTGGTATTTATATATAAAATTTACATATAGTTGCACATACGAGCAACAGATGGGAAAGAGTAATGATCTCAGTAAAACAGGGCGTGACATGACGTCAGTAGGAGTTTTTTATTCTGATTATTATTACAGACTGTCGTTGTTTGATTAACCAGCGATCGTTGATTGATATACTTTATACTATGTCCCCACTATAGAAGTTACGAACTAGAGAGTCTGTCACGTCCATGTCGTTCTTTATCTGGAGACATAAGGAACATACGAGGATTTGCATTATAATATGACCCTTAGAAGAGAGTCTTGTATTTGATCCCTTCAGTAAATGTACTTTTTATTAGTATTTTCAACAGGTGAAGGGCAAATTGCTTTCGAATTGTATCAGATGTGTGCATAGCAGCAAAGTAGATATTTCTAAGCAGGAATTTATTGAACATTAAGTTCTGTATGAATGAGTTATATGAACATTTCCACGAGACCTACTGTCAAAGACTTATGAGGTTCTGAATAATATGATAGTTTAAAGAGTGTGAAAATAACTTTGTACCACAGAAGATCAAAACTTTTAGAAGGCAAAATATGTAAAATTACGCATTTTTGAANATTGTATCAGATGTGTGCATAGCAGCAAAGTAGATATTTCTAAGCAGGAATTTATTGAACATTAAGTTCTGTATGAATGAGTTATATGAACATTTCCACGAGACCTACTGTCAAAGACTTATGAGGTTCTGAATAATATGATAGTTTAAAGAGTGTGAAAATAACTTTGTACCACAGAAGATCAAAACTTTTAGAAGGCAAAATATGTAAAATTACGCATTTTTGAAGACTTTATATCGAAGAGTTCAAATTGTTAGTCGAGGATCCTGTGCTCTAGCTAGAAAAAGTTTACTATTTAGTTTATCTGTTTTGGGCTCTCAAAAGTACATTTTTTCATTTTTTTTTCTCGCTTGTGAGTTTATCTAATTTAGTTTATTGGAAGAAGCTTATACTCTTGATTTTGCATCACACATTCACTGATTTCCATCTAACTTTCGTGCCTATCATATTCTGACTCGTCAAGATTAAAGAAGACGTAATAGTATATGAGCAAGTCGCTACAAATAATGTAGGCTATCAAAGATTGCATTGGTTGTGACTCTTTGCTAAAAAGGTTTTTACTCTGAAGGATTTTGATTTAGGCCATTCAATGCATGCACACCCTTTTCATTGCTGAGTATTATATGATTCAAATTTATCTTATAAACGGCTGAGACCAAAATGAGATATTAAATTGTTCAGAAGTATAAGAAATTTCGTCATTTTAGATATCAATAAATTATTGAAATGTATTTATAATAGAAGATATACTTCAAGCAAAACTTGCTTTTAACTGTTCTAACATTCATATGCCTCAACTTGATGCATTAACAAGTATGTTTATTAAATGGCTGGCGGTGTTAGCGTGCGTCGCTATTATATTTACATTCGGTATACATCAGATTCCTGAAGGACATGTTGGAGTTTATTACAGGTAAATATTTCTGGTTGTAGTTAGAAATTAATTAAATTTATTCAATTTCTCTTTTCATAGAGGTGGTGCACTACTAAAATCCATAAGTGATCCAGGCTATCATGTGATGCTCCCAGTTTTAACATCTGTTAGAATTGTGCAAACAACGTTACAGACCGATGAAGGTATATTTGATAATGTTTGTTTATCACACATCTGTCACTGTTATTCTCTTTTTTTACTCTAGTCAAAAATATTCCGTGTGGTACCAGTGGAGGTGTAATGATTTATTTTGAAAAAATTGAAGTTGTCAATATTTTAAATAGAGACGCAGTGTATGATATTGTTAAAAATTACACTGTCTCATATGATCGAACGCTGTAAGTCTGAATATTAATAAAAAAAATAAAATAAAAATGTAATTAATATATTATTATAGAATATTTAATAAGATTCATCATGAAGTAAATCAATTTTGCTCAATACATACTCTTCAAGAAGTATATATTGATTTATTTTCATCAATCGACGATCATTTAAAACGTACATTGCAAACAGATTTAAATTTTCTTTCCCCAGGATTATATGTATCGTCAATTCGAGGTTAATTAAAAGATATCGTTTTTGACTTCTAATGACTTATATTCATTTTGCTTTTTAGTCACAAAACCAAAAATTCCAGAAGCTATTCGAAGTAAGTATCAATTATATTATTTACAGTAGTTGTAGAAAAAAAAGACGAGAATTTTGTGTTTGTGTAGGAAATTATGAAAGCATGGAACAAGAGAAAACGCAATATCTGATCACAGCTGAACATCAGAAAGTTGTGGAAAAAGAAGCAGAAACTGACCGAAGACGAGCAATTATTGAAGCGGAAAAAGTTGCTCAAGTGGCAAAAATCCAGTTTGAGCAAAAAATCATGGGCAAAGAAAGTGATAAAAAAAGTGAGTATATATTGGATAACAGAAGACATGTAACATCTCAAATTCAATGTACATTATATAAATTTGATTGATGGATTGTTCAACGTAGGTGGTAAACTCTAAGTTGAAAGATGAAATCTTGTGTAAAAGTGTCACTTTTACGTTCCTATTCGAATCATACAAATAAAATTTTTTTTAGTTTCCGAAATCGAAGCGGAAATGCATTTAGCTAGAGAGAGATCGTTAGCCGACGCTGCAAAATATAAAGGTAACTATTCACTTCTTTCTTTCTGTTGATTAAGTATAATTATGTCTCTGTATTTTTCAGCCGAATGTGAAGCAGAATCAAATAAAGCCAAATTAACACCTGAGTATCTTCAGTACTCAAAATTTCAATCAATTGCACAAAATTCGAAAATCTATTTTGGTACTAGCATTCCACAAATGTTTATCGCTGGTAGTCAAATCTCACCGATACCCTCTAAAGACAATTAATTCAGAAAACAGTCAACATATCCTTTTTTCTTCGTGTATTGTTGTTAACTGCTATGTGAACAAAAAACTTCTTTGCTTTTTTTATTTATATACTCAATCTGATTTGTTTTTTCGTTTCTGCTGATGTTCTGTGATATTTGCTATTTCTGAAATAATCAATCGTGTTGAGATCCACTGTAATTCTCAATTTAGAACAAAAAAAGTAATTTATTGAGATAAAGTGTGTACTCTTCGCTCACCATGCTGTTTTACTGTATCAATTTTTGTTTTAATCGAAATGTTAAAGCGTTTTCTTCGTTTTTTTCTAAGTATCAATAAAATAAAGCTGTTGTTGTTTTCCTGAAGCTAATATATTCATTCTGAAATCATTTCCAGAGACAAAATCAAATCTATCATAACCAGTGTTTTCGATAGTAGTTTTTGTAGGGGGTGGAGAGTCTGCTGAGTAACTAAATTTTTTTATTGAGTAACGCATTTTTGGACCAAAATTTTTTTCTGATTAACTGCATGTTTCAAGCTAATCAAGTGGATTGATTGCTGCTGGTGCTGAACGCTTAGTTGTACATTTTTCTTTTAACTGTTTTAATGCGGCATCATATTGTTCAAAACTTAATGGGTGTTTATTAGTGCAATGTCTCGTAAAATTTTTTACAACTGTAGATTCATGGCAAATAGGACAACTGCCAGACTGATTACAAAGAAACATACTCATTGAGAGATTTAAATTACGTTTTCACCTTAATTATTAACTGTTGTTAAATGAAGTGAAAGTGTAGAACCGTTCAGTGACATTTTTTTCTTCTCAGTAAATAAATGAGTTACTCAGAAGCTGGAGAAAATCACTTACTCAGGCGCACAAAAGCGAGTTTCTCGGTAAATAAATGAGTTACTCAGGTGCATAAAAGGCAGTTTCTCAACTTAAATTTCTTAAAAATTTTCTGAGTAAGTCAAAACTTTTTGAGTAACTGTATCCAAACGACGGGGTGGTATGCCACCCCCTACCACCCCCTAATCGATAACACTGATCATAACAAATCACTTTTCCTTTACGTCATAATTGTTATTCAATATCCATAATATTCCATTGATTATTTGTTTTGTTTGCTCGTTTTTTGGTGTATTCGTACCCATTATGATTCAAAATTGGTTTGTGTTTTTCAGTAGACGTGAAAATTAATATTTTGATGAACAAGACACTTTAACTTCTTTAGATTTAAATTTGTGATAGTAGTGGCTAACGTGGCGCATTTTGCCACATACGCGCACCTAGTATTGTGTGCAATACCCACCGTCGCCATCTAAATTGTTCGAGGGTACAACACTTTATTATTTTGAGGCACGAGCATAGATATCTGGGACGAAATTCAGAAAAAAGGCGTCATGGGAAGTCAGTTTGGGACGAACTGAGAGGACACCCTACCACTAACTTCAGCAACAACGACAATGTCTATGTTTTTGAAAGACAAAGTATGAACGTTGGTAGTTTTTATTATTTTCATTGTTAGTAAGGTGCCGCTAATTCAAAAATCAAGTGGAAAAGCTTTTGAATTTTCAAACACATATTCTGATTCGTCGGACGCTGCTGATCACGAATCTGACCTTATATTTTCGATTTGATCGAGTTTTCATACAGAAAACCTCAAAATACTGTGAAGGCGTCAAAAACCTCGAAAAACCGATTTTTTAGAAAAATCCTGATTATCTCCTGATCTTTTCATTTTTCGATCTCACCAATACGATTTTCGGATTCAGCATCGTGAAGCACATCTAGGCACTTGTCATTCGACGACTTTTCTTCGAGACTTAAACTCTTGTAGCTGATCAAACACTGATCGCTCGAACCTTGAGGTTCTCACAGCGCAATGCTATCTAGTTTTTTGCCATGAGAGCTAGAGAGTTCTTTCATACGCCAGAAGATTCGTCTAGCCTTGCTCCACAAAAATATGCTTCGTTATTTTCAAAACGTTTTTCCTTTCAGGAGAAATTAGGAAAAGACTGAGAAAGTGCGAGTTTTTCGAAAAAGCCTTCGGATGATGAGCCCATAACTCAGTGATATTTCCACTTAGAGCACTACTATTGTGGTTTTCTAGGTAAAAAGCAATGTTGAATACGTTAGAAATGCGTTTGAGAGGTTTGGAGTTTTCCAAGTAGGTTTTGCAAAAAACAGAACTCTGAGAAACCTTCAAGAGCCTTTTGGAAATCTTTTTCGCCCCAAGCACAAAGTATCGACAGAGCCTACAAATAAGGTCAGATTCGTGATCAGCAGCGTCCGATGAATCAGAATATGTGTTTGAAAATTCAAAAGCTTTTCCACTTGATTTTTGAATTAGCGGCACCTTATCTCTGAGAAATTTTACTCAGAAACAGGCACGTAAAGGAACGACATCAGATAAACCGTCGTATTCGTACTGAACCGTAAAATGCACTAACATGCTAAAGGAGACAGAACGCTAGTAGATTAGAAAAAGACGCTCAAGTATATCATACAGTTTCCAGTTCAAAAAGAAGTGTAGTTCCCGTTCGCGGGGACTAGAACTGGTGAACCGTTCCTCGTTTCTAGAAACGTGAATTGCTGAACCGTTCCTAGTTCAGAACGGAAACTGAAAAACCGTTCTCGTACATTGAACGGGGAGCTGAAAAATAGTTCCCGTTCAAAGAACGGACACAGGCCGTGAACTGTCACAGGCCTACACCGGACGAAAATGGTCCTATATATTTTTGAGAAGATAACGACTGGAACTGATCAGAAACCGTTCGTTACTTAGTTTTTAATTTTTCTGCGCCTTAAAAGTTGATTGTAGACTACTATATGCTGAAATTTGTGATCATTTCTGAGCATCGATCCAAAAAGCCTATTCGATCGTATTTATTAATTTTTCTCGGCAAGTTCGACGTTCTTAATAGAAGCTTATACACGAAAGTTCAATGCCTAGGAAAGAACAGTAAGACTTCTTGACAATTTTCCACAACCTTTCTAGTTTAGTATAGAGAACAGGTCAAGTTGTGGTTGATTTTATGCAACTGTCGAAACACATCTTACGTCGTTAGTACTAATGTTGGTTCCGGTACGGTCTCGGAAAAAAAGTTGCAGTCCCGTTCCGGTCCTGTTAAAAAAAATTTTCATCTCACCCATGACTACCCTAAGGTCGTATCTTTCTTGTTTTCCCGTGAGTTGTGCGGATATGGGGGATACTATTTTCCTGACTGTTTTTCCATAAAAGTCATAAAAGTCCGTTGAAGAAATACCAACATTTACTACTAAGCTACACATCGTAAACAACCCCATCCTTGCACAGTCATACCGCAGTTTATTTTTGATCACACCGTTGAATTCAAAACCAAAAATAATCTATACAAACTAATTTTTATTAAAAGCCGCCAGAAAAATTGTAGCTGACAAATGGAGAAAAGCGAAAATTTTGGTAAAAATCTTCTTCCTTTTCGGATCTTTTCACCATTTTGTAGAACAAGCAATTCTCCTAGTATGTATCACAAAAGTATGACACTTAATTAGCGGGTTACGCACGAAATAATTGATGGTAAAGCGGCACCTGTAACTTCATTACGAAGCGACTCCTAGAACTCGCAGTTGCATTGTTTTGTAGCTTCGCATTACTATCCATTTCAAAATAGAAGGCGAATGATTGCGAGACGAATAACTCGAGAACGAAAGGTGATAACGACCTGAGGTTTTCAGTTTTAGAAACTAGACACCGTCGATCTAAGAAAAATTCAGGGCTTCCGATAAGGTTTACCATGGTATACCATTCGAGACAAAATTCGAACGCTTACCGTTCCCAAATCACACTATAAAATCCAGTCTCAAATAACATCAGTCGATAATCAGAACATCACTCCTCAAAAGCCCGCAAGGTCCAGACCTCCATCTCCTTCGGTTTCGGAGATACAGACGTTTTCGGAGGACACATCTGTCTGGTTCCAGACACGTCTGGAAATCTCAAAAATACATGAATCATACGTAATCGACCACGCCGATCATCGTGGCGATGTTTATTTCATTCCCCACTCAACCACAACCTCAGCAAAGCCATATTGGTGAAAATCCGGTTTTTCGCCTATTACCGCCAAAGATCAAAAACCGTATATTTCGCTCATTTCTGGTTCAAATAAACTCAACTTTTCGAGAAATGATTAGCACAGATCAAAGAATGTGGAACTGGTCGAAAAAATCGGACCTGAACTTTGGTTGTGTGGGGGGTTTTCTAGAGGTCCGCTAAAAAACCGTATGCATAAACTGAAAACGATATTTAACTTTTTAACTCGAAAAGGTTAAATAAGGTTTTCGTATGTGATTTTAACTGAAATTTTCGCTTTTCTCCATTTGTCAGCTACAATTTTTCTGGCGGCTTTTTAATAAAAATTAGTTTGTATAGATTATTTTTGGTTTTGCATTCAACAGTGTGATCAAAAATAAGCTGCGGTATGACTGTATAAGGATGGGGTTGTTTGCGATGTTTAGCTTAGTAGTAGGAAGCTCTGACTTTTTATAAATCTACGTGCCCCGGTGTCTAGTTTCTAAAACTGAAAACCGCAGATCGCCATCACCTTTCGTTCTCGGGTTATTTGTCTCGCAATCACTCGCCTTCTATTTTGAAATGGATAGTAGTTGCATTTGTCTTTTGTCTTGAACCATTAAAAATTGACGACCTCAGCAACAGTAAGTAGTTGATCCTAATTCACCATCAAAAAAATGTCAACCTCTTTTAACAACTGAATATCTCAGTAATGATTTGACTTGTAGAGCTGTGGTTAGCAACAAAAGACTAGAAATAAGGTGTGCTTTTTAGCCATGTAATTGAAATTGAGTTTAGAGCAAATCGATTGAGCAGCTTCTGTAGCAACTAACCGTCGCTTATGTGCAAAGACTCTAAAAATCTGTTTTTTGCACGATAATCTTAACCACATAGAAAATAGATTACTTAGGAACGATTTTGTCAAAGACGAGAAGATCAATGAAGGAAAAAAATATACTTTTAAACGTTTTTATCGCGTTCAAAGATGAATCGTGCTGAGAAAAATTCGAAAATTTCGAACTCGACTCCCTGCCTAGTAAATGTAGTACTCAGGTGTGAGTACTCAGATGCATACTCATGCTAAAGGAAGGAAAGAGTACACTTGAGTATTCATACACTTTTTTACTCATGAATGAATAAGGAGTACGGTGGGTACGACTATGAGTAATCATGCTTGAATATTGTTGAGTATTCGTATAATTTTTGGCAAAATATTCATGAGTATGGTTTTCATCTGCTATTTTCATATAGAGGAGTGATATTAGACAGCCAAAATTGGAATACAGAGAAACCAGCGAGAAAAAAGTAATGTAAATATTCTATATTTCTTTACTAAATTCTACGTTCTTTAAACAGTTTCATTTTTGCAAACATAAAACGGTGAATGAATATTTTCTGAGTACTACTGAGTAACAATACTCAAAAATTGTTAGTAGAACTCATATGGATACTTGTGGACGAATTATGAGTAAAGTTGTACTCATAGTATGAGTACTTTCACAGAGCTAAGTTTTAGCTACACTTTAGTAATATACACTATGTGTTCTAACACCGTTGACTTCATGGTTTCTTAGAGATTCAGCAAAGTTCGAAACATATGATAATGGATAATGGAAATTCTGATCACTTTTTCAACGCATTTCGATTTCGGATGAGCACCAATCAGTTATTTTAGCTAACTTTCGCTAGCTTTGACTAAACAACAAATTAGCCAGTGATAGATCGGAAGAGAAGAACTTCGGATATCTTCATAAAGAATTTGCCTGAATCTTTGTACTATTTCAACATCTCAGACTCAAATATTTTATGTTTATATAACTTTTTAAAGCAAGCGCAAAACGCCTGTATCCAGAGTTGAAACCGGACCGATCGGTTGAACTTTTGAACGCCGGTCTGCGTCCGTTCAGTTCTAAAACATTTTTCAATGTTATTATGCCAAAAATAAATTTCTGAATTTTTAAGCACAGTTAATTATTATATTGCATGAATCGTTACTCGTTTATTTTTAATGTTAATACTGAATAATTAGTTGATTATTTCGCATAAACCGGTCGGTTTTTACCCGTTTATCCAAACTAGGGCTCAAACTGGGTTAAAACTAGTCCGGCCCGACCCAGTCCATGGTCTACCATGGACCGGGTTTTTTGCACAATCAGAACCATGGATTCTCTCTAAAAATCTTAAGCTTTGAGAAGTTTAAGTTTATATCCGAAAATCTATGAGTTTCTCTTGATTTTTTACCTGTTCTCACAATTCTTGTCAACATTGTAACAATGTTAGCTGTAGAGAGCTAATTATCCATGTTCTCGAAATCGCTTCGGTTTGGATGATTAATCGCGATTTTGCAAAATATTAACGATTAATCGCGATTTCGACAAAAAATTGCCGATTAATGGCGATTAATTGGTAATTTTTCCAGAAACCACGATTTATCACCATTATCAAAAATATCATCAGTTAATCGCAATTAATCGGCGATTCTGTTATATTGACGCTAAATTACGGCTAAATCAGTTATTTACTTAACTTAATATTTTTCAACTCAGAGAAAGTGAAAATAGCTATTATGAGGGATTTGTGGAGCTCGAACCGATTTAATAATAGGTGTCGTATGCTATAGCATAGAAGTTTCAGCCTCATATTTTACTGGCTGATAAGTCAGCAAAAAAATCGGCAAACTGGTCGATTTTATCGCGATAAAGCGCACAATTAATCGGTCCGTAAATCGCGATAAAATCGGCGATTTTTCGGCGATTTTCATCACATGGGTATCTCTTAAAAACAGCAATGAGGTAGTGTGTGCTCTAGAATATAATATATTCGTTCAGCAGTATTATCCGTCTTGGTGCATTGTACAATTACGATCATTTTAAGATTTAAACATCTCAGGCTCTGACAAGATCTTCTTATATATCGAAACGGAAGAAAATTGTGCGAATCTAACG
Organism: Didymodactylos carnosus; assembly: GCA_905250885.1. Classification (NCBI taxonomy): domain Eukaryota; kingdom Metazoa; phylum Rotifera; class Eurotatoria; order Philodinida; family Philodinidae; genus Didymodactylos; species Didymodactylos carnosus. The sequence goes on along the minus strand of CAJNOQ010000911.1, from coordinate 25,262 downwards.
GTAAAAAAATTTCTCACATTAGTTAAAAAATGATTGAGTTATGAGTGAAAGATTGAGGGGAGATTCTACACGTTTTATCGTTGTCTCATTCTATTCCAATAAGCCTGTATATTCTTGTATACTCAAAATGTAGATCTATCTGTATTCTTCTACAAAGCGTTATACTGTATCATAGTGGAATAAATAACAAAATAAAAGAAACTAATTCTAGAACATACATCAGCACACATGAAGCATGCGACATGATGTCGCTAAATTGATAAAACGACTCACTACAATGTGAGGTACAAACAAATTTTTAATGGCTAAACTTTGGTTGTACACCGATTTGGTTGTAGAATATCTTGACTCTTTGCTTAGATTATCTAATAAAAACTGTTATTTTTCACATTTGTCAAGAAACAATTTAACCTTTAGGGTCGCTTATTGAAAAATCTTCGTCTAATCACCTGAGCAGATGTTTAGTCAATGTTGATCTTGCTATATGGAACTTGCCAGATTGAATATTAGAGAAAACAATGCTTTTCTTCACCTGCTGCTATTGCCGAAATAAAAAAATTTTCATTTTTTAAGGTTTCACTATAAACTAGTTCACTATAAATATTGTTTTTATAGACAAATCAACAGTGAGAAAATTTCTCTCTGTTGTATTCATTTTGAGTGTACATGCATTACATGGGAAAAGGAAAGAACAGATAAATATTACTTCTTTTTCGTTTGTTTTCTTTCCTGACTCATGACAGTAGAACTTGTGAAATGTTAGTAGATGCTTCTATTCTTATATGAAGTCGGAAAAATGTTATTGGAAACAATTAAATAGTGAGCCATGCGTTATTTAATCCTTAAATGAATGAATTATTTATTTGTACACTTATAAAAACAGCGGGTCTTCAAATTTTTTTCTTAATGACATAACATGAGATTTTTTTCTTCTGTTTTTGAGGTGTGGGTGAGGTTTCTTGTTGCGCATCCAGAATTACGTTGTAAGTATGTAATGACTGATAGTTAGCAGTTCAAGGTAGAAGACCTTGAAAAAAGTCGATTTGTTGAATATATCATCATTTCTGTTTTTATTATATTTGTTAGAACAGCAATGGAATAGCTCAGCTCTCTGGTAACTATATTTAAAAATACAGACGTATTCAGATGTAATGGGCTAAGTTTAATTTGATTAAAACGCCTTCTCTCTTGAAATTTTTTAAACTAGTTAGCAAAAAGTTATTGCCCATTCTCGCTTCATTGATCCTTGCTATGAATAACGGATCTCGGAAACACTCGGTGCGAATAAGTAGACACTCCTGAATTCTTTCATTAAGCGAAAATAATACTATTTCGCCAAAGAAAATTATACATTATTACAATCAGAGATGTTGAAAAGTTTGCTCGCTAAAATATAAAGTTTTGTTTAATGATCGATTCAAGATTGCATTTTAGAGATAACGTTTTTGGAAAAAAGCGTAAAATTTTCACCAGGTAATCGAATGACGTCATTATTGTTTTGCTCGCTGCTTTTTTGACTGGGATTGAAGAATGAAGCGGTTAGATACGAGGCAAACAGCAGCAAGTGAAACAAGTGAATCGCATTGAAACAGAGTGAAATACGGTTTGTCTGTGCGTGAAAACAAGCTCTCTGTAGATTTGAGACAGTATATCTGATCGTCTATAAATGTGAAAATGGGAGAGAGCTTTTCTACCATATCTTGTTAGATTGTTTCAAAATTTAACTTTTCATAAAAATTGACTTATTTTTTAGCTGTCTATAGTTCAACTACAGGTAACGAATTGGCTGCATAATAGTTTCTCATCTCGTATTTGAACTGTCTCGTCGTTTTAAAATCAAATCGTCATCAATATGGATCTACGAATTTATATGGGTTTTGTGCCAAAAAACAAGATCATATGCTTTTATTGACTTTCACTGCCATGCTGGCTTTATTGCTTGTTTGATGAGAAGGAAAGAATGTTATTAATACTATGTCACATTTTTTTTATATTTAGATTTATTTAAAATGGCATACTTTGAAAATTCAAAACATGTAGAATCATAAAGCCTTTTTATCTTAATTTTCTTTTTTCTTCTGTTTTTTAATGTCTCTTGGCGAACTAAGATTATTCAAGAAATCAACGGACGATCTACGATTAACATATTCAGTGACAAATCAGTCGATCGTCACTAAAAATGCAACATCACAATCAAGTATTAAATGTGCCTTTCAATTTTTACAATTATTATTATTACAAAAACTTTATTCTAATGAATATTCGTTTCGTTCTTTAACAAGTCAACATAATCATCATCATCGACGTACGCATGATTATTGTCAAAGGCATCGAGGAAAACATAATTGTTCGTATCAAGTTTTTCTTGGTGGTTCATGTAATCCGACCACATGGCGTCATGAACAAGCGATACCATATTTTCAATCACGCTCAGTTTCCTATTTCAATCCACAAGTAAATAATTGGACAGAAGATTTGGTTGAAATAGAACATAAAGCTAAAGAATTAGCGCCCCTATTATTTTTTGTTATCGATCAAGATACACGTGCTCTTGCGTCAATTATTGAGGTTAGTTATCTGGCAGCTAAACGAAGAAATTTAATTGTTGTTATAAATGATATGAATTATCAACAGGCAAAATTTTTAAAATATTCCGAACAAAATGAACAGCAAATCAATGATGATTTTAATAATGCTTATCAAGCACGAAAAACATTAAAAACTTTATTGAAAAGTATTAATATACCAATTTTTGATAATATAAGTGTTGCATTAGAATGTGCAGCATTCATATTAGATACAACAAATAAAACATTGAATGAAACTGAATTAATCAATGAAAATAATAATAATGAAGAAAAAACAAGTCGAGGTAACTGATTAGAACACGCCCGAGAAGAGAATGAAGATCAGGAACACTCCATATTACTTTTCTACTGTTCTTTTGGAAATATAGCCCGAAAAATCAACTATTGAATCCAAACTTTTTTTTCAATTTTAGACTGTATATCTCCTGATGTACCATCTCGATCACGTTCATGTTCCATATCAGAAAGCAGTAATCATATTACAATAAATTCTCGACATCGTTTACGCTCACCGTCTGTTGTTGTTATACGTTCGTTATCAAATAAGACTACGTATCATTCAAATGATGAATTTTACGAAGGAGTGAAGAAACAACTTGAATGTGAAAAATATAAAGATGAACCACAACTCAAGAATCGTCGCAGTAGTTTGAATGACCATTCACCATCATCAGCTCACCTCCAACCAGAAAAACTATCACCAATTAAATCGTGTCCTCTTCCTCAATCTCCATCATCGTCTAAACAAGGTTCAACGGCATCAAATATTTTACTTCCACAATCATTATGTCCACCCCATTCACAATATCAATATGAAAATCCTTTTCTCCGTTCATTTGTATTTAATTCTGGTTCAACAAGTATTGTGCATAATTCAGCATTTTGTGCAACCCAATTATCAACATGTGACTCAGCACTTGGTAGTGATGATTCCTTATCATCCAGAACACTTTCATCTTCATCGTCCTCTTTTACGTCATCCTCTGTAGCATCAGAGTATTGTGAATATTATGATGAACATCGACATGAGGAGCAAATAAAACAGCAAACAAGGTAGAATGAATAACTCTATAAATTCCAAGATGATTACTATGAAATTTCTCTTTCTATTTAGTATCAATGATTCTTCACAATCATCAACATTTTTTTCAACGATACTTTCTAAATTTTCTATGTATACCCCGTTTATCAGTAACAATGAAACAGTATCTCGATCTTTATTTGTCTTACTTACGTTACCATTTCGTTTTCTACGGGATATTGTATTCCAACCCACCATACCAGCCATTGTTCATGACAACAATGACCAATATAAATACCATCAAGAAGAAGTGTCAAAAATTGATAGTCTGCCGTCTTCATCATCCTATTTATATGATATTTATTATGCCAGTGGTAACGATAATAATTGGTTTAATAATCATGTATTACCCTTATTAGAAGAGAATAAAATAACATATTTAAAAAAAACACGTACACAATTGTTATGCGATATCCATGATATTCATGCACGTAACAAATGTCGTCTCATTTATTACGTCATAACAAATATGGAACGTTTATCAGATTTATCTACAGAGCTAGCTTTTATTATTGGTGACCATACATCACATATTGTTATTTGTTTACAGTATATCGATGACTTTAATCAAAATAATCTTAATTTATCTTTAAGTGAAATACGGGACATAAATCGATCGAGGAAGTATCTAGAGGATTTGGCTAGAAAGGAAAATATTGCTATATTTCAATCATTAGAGCAAAGTTTTCGTTATGTAATGATATATCTGAACCAAAAGAAACATGTTTCATATAACTAACGTTTTTATTTGTAATATTTTTGATAATCAAAACAGTAACAATGACAAGTAGAGTAAAGCGCAATTAATCGAATTCTTTTTAAATTGTATAAATATATTTAAATATTGATTTACAGAACAAAAATTTTTTACTTTTCCTCTCTTTTATAGCAGAAGAAATAGATGAAAAAAAGAGATGATACTATGTATTCAATACAAAATATTTTTTTATGACTGTGTAATACTTTTGGATTCTGTTTTTTTGTTTCTGTTTTCGTTTTTTTTCTTATTGTTGATTTTACTCTTTTGTGCGTAATTTTTTTCGAAATGTGTATTGTTGTTTTATTCATCGAGGAAAAACGCCTGATAAAATCATCACACACATTTGACTGGAGGGAAGTTGTAGTTATGAAGCAGTCTAAAAATCATTTACTTTTACTTTAGCTAGCAGTATGTAGTTGAGTCTATACCATCAGATCATCGATTTACTTTCAAGGTTTTGAGAGATCATCAGAAAAGCTAGAAGAAAATCAGGATAAATAATGGGCAAAAAATATGCTTTGTTTATTTACTTCTTTTTGTGTAAAAGAGGACTAATCTTTTCTCACACTTCTGTTGAATAGAATTATACTTACTTTAGAAGAAAACGTGATCTTTAAATCGATTAGTTGAGCAAAAGAATGAGAAGTCATAACCGGAATAATAGGCTTGTGTACGAGCAAAGTTATGACAGATTATCAATCTGTTTGTTCAATCGGATGAGATAATGTACAAATATTAGTAAGTGAAATCATTTCCTCGTTATTAAATTTCGCTTCTAATCAATTCTCGTTTTTTTAGTTGTCATCTATGTTGTTCTAAAATAATGGATAATTTAATAATGTCAGAAGTATCTTCGACGACAGTGTGTGATGATGAAACATATGATAATACCTATTTTTCATTATCAAATCATTCAAATAAAACTCTCAATAAAATATCTGAATATTTTCAACAAAAATTTTTATGTGATATCCTATTGATTTGTGGTAATAAACGGATAGAAGCACATCGTATTGTTATCAGTTCTATGTCAGACTATTTTTATGCAATGTTTTCATCCAATATGTTAGAAACAAAACAAAAAGAAGTTATTATTAATGATATTGATCCGGATGCGTTAGAAAAATTGATTAATTACGCCTATGACGGTATATATTATTCTTTTTATCTTTTTTTTTCTAATTTCAAACTTTTCTCTTTGTAATATTTAGGTAAAATAGATTTTAAATTTGATTCTGTTACCAGTATTTTGAGTGCCGCAAGTATGCTCAATATTTCGGAAATCGTTGAAGCGTGTTGCAATTATATTATTAAACAACTGCATGCATCGAATTGCCTAGGCATATTTAGATTTGCTGAACATCATAGTTTAAAAAATTTATGCAAAGTTTCTTATAATTTTATTACGGTAGAGTATCTATATGATTGATCTACTCAATCTTTAACATTAGTCTTTTTTCTTCTAATAGGAACACTTTAGTGCTGTGATAAAAAATCATGAATTTCTTGAATTAACGGCGGATGAACTGAAAAAATTATTAGAATCGGGTATTGTTAATAGTAAAGATGTTCAAGACAAAAATTATTAATTATTTTCTGATTTTAGACGATTTAAATGTACACTCAGAAGAAATTATATTTGAAGCATTTCTTTCATGGTTACAGTATGATAAAGAAAAACGACAAAATGAAAATTTAGCACAATTATTAGGTTCTATTAAATTACCATTGATCAAACCGCTAGTATGAATCACTAATTTTTCTTCAATTGTGAACTATTTTATCTTTCAAACTTTCTGTTCAGTATTTGACCGATCATATTGATTCAAATCCATTATTTAAAGAAAATACGCAATGCCAGGCGTTAATTATTGAAGCTATGCGCTACCATTTAATACCTGAACGACGTTCTATAATGCAAACAATACGAACTAAACCTCGAAGATCAACAATTGGCTCACTCTATTGTCTAGGAGGAATGGATACTACTAAAGGTAAACAAGTTTTTAAATTCACCAACATGATAATATTTTTTCTTCTTCTGATAGGTCCACAAACGATCGAAAAATATTGTTTCCGTACCAGATTTTGGCATCCGGATGGACATTTGAATAGTCGACGTTTACAATTTGCTAGTGTTTTGTTAGATAAAAAGTTATTTGTTGTTGGAGGACGAGATGGTCTGAAAACGTTCGTATAATTATCAATTTTGAATTTTGTTCTTATTTAATATTTCTCTCTTTTTATCTTAGTTTAAACAGTGTGGAGTATTATGATTTACAAAAGAAACAGTGGCATGTGTCTCCTCCAATGCTAACAAATAGACATGGACTAGGCGTAGAACAATTAGGAGGCCCTTTCTATGCTGTTGGCGGTCATGATGGATGGTCGTTCCTAAACACAGTTGAACGGTAAAAGCTGACATCAATGAGTTGAACGATAATGGCTTTTATTTTCTTATAGATTCGATCCCCAAACACGAATTTGGACTTATGTATCGAGTATGTCTAATGCTAGATGTACATTAGGCGTCGGCGTGTTTGAAAATCGTCTCTATGCTGTGGGAGGTCGTGATGGAAGTTCATCGGGCTTGAGAAGTGTTGAATGCTACGATCCTCATACCAATAAATGGCTTCAGTGTGCTTCGATGCAAAAGCGGCGTAGTGGAGTTGGTGTAGCTGTTTGTAATGATTTTATTTTTGCAATTGGAGGTCACTCAGATTCCTCGGCAAATAATAAAAATGCTACAAGGTAATCAATCGATTCTCGTAAGATTTTGAATTTAAATGTTTTGTATATTTTCAACTTAGACACGATGATGGTGAACGATATGATCCACGATGTGATCAATGGACAATTATTGCGAGTTTTTCTCGTCCAAAGGAAGCAATTGCGGTGGCTACATTAGGTAACAAAATTTTTGCCGTCGGTGGTTTCAATGGTGAAAAAGTTGTGGACGAAGTAGAAAAGTACGATACAGACAAAAATACTTGGACAAAAGTAAGTGGACAATTTATATTTTTAATCATATCCATTTCTGAAAAATATTTATTGAATAAGGACTAAACTAAAATGTCTTTTTTTAAAATGTATTGTTGAGTAAATTTAAGCGTTTACAGATCTTCATTTGATAACTATCTAATATAAAGTGATTTTTTTCTTTAGTGTGTCTCATTGCATACAAGACGTGCTGGTGCCTGTCTGTTACACATACCTAATTCCGTTTATCAACCAGTACTTTCGTCCAGCTCCTATTCATTGAATTCATTATGTCAGAAAATTAAAGATCCTGATATATCATCAAGTTGCCATCAACTTAGTCGCTTAACATTATCTTAATTTTTTTAATTAAACTATTCGTAAATCACTCAGTCACTCTGTGAAGATAGTTCACATAGAATTTGGCTAAAACAAACAGAGACAACAACGACTCATCAACTGAGTTTTGCACCGGAAATGATCATTATAGTCATAAGTATTTTTCATCTTATTTCGAGATTTAAAGCTGCTGTTAACTCTATCATATTCATTCTCAAATGTTTACCCATATCAAAACAAAATTATTCATCTTATTTCTCTCTCACTCTCTTATTCCGTTGACGTAAATGTAATGTTTTCTTTCTACTCTTATTAAATCAATTTTTCACACATCTCATTTTCTACTAATTCACATAAAATGATTTTAAATTTCTGATAATTTTTCTGTTTTGATTCATATTTTATATTTATGGAGTTTGTTTTTGCTCATAGTGCAATTGACGCAATTATTTCTTTATATTTTCTGTGATTTCTTCAGGTTTTATTCTCATTAAAATGATGAAAATAGATATAACTTTTATTTTGCGAGAATATATTACCATAAGTATGCTTTACGCAAGAATGATTTTTATACAATCGGTATTTTTTGAAAAAAAATGTACTTCTTACATTTCATATCATAAAAATACTTTATTTGTTTCGGACAGTTTAGAAATCTTTGTTGCAGAACAGAGAACATCAGAGGACAACTTTTTACACCCTGCCCTGTCAGAAAATTACTCATAAAATGTTTTTGGCCGTGCCCTGTCTTGTCTGACTGAGCAGGACGCCCTGCAGTGCAAAAGAAACTTTTTCACCTTAACCTAGAAGATTTTATCTTCAAGGAACTCATCACGAATACTGGATGTATTTCTCGTGCGTAACAGAATCTTTTGTTTTTTTATTAATTATCAATTTTAGAAAAGTTGGCTGTCATTTTTGTTTTCACATATACGAGAGATAAAGAGCACACACAAAAGAAAACAGAATTGAGCGACCGCTGTTATCTTCGTTGTTCGATCTCAAAATTTTACTTAAAAGAAGCTTGAAAATCTCAAAAATCAATCGCTTGCAGGGCAAATCAAGGAATGTTTTGTTGAGGCAAAAAAAATATATCGTTCTGCCCAGCAACAGCAGCAGCATATGTTTTATGTATTTTCGAATGCTCTGAGTTTTCTTAGAAATGATTTTGGAAATTTTTTAACAAATGCATTTTGTAGAGCAAACATTTTTCTACAAAATGAGATGTTTCGCGGTTCTGAGCAAATCGTGATAACTGATAGATAGGAATTCGTCTGGATGCTCCAACACCAGTTAAAAACTGGTGTATACCTAGTCCTTCGATGGTCTCTGTTGCACACACGAGTATCTGTAAAATTCAAAAAAAGGTAGCAAAACGCTATACAAAAAGAATATTTGAAAAAATCTTCTGAGATCTGTCAAAAATAGATTTTAGCTCACGAGTAATAAGACGAAGGTATCGCCTAATTTAATATTTTCATTCAAAAACATTTAACTAAAGTTTAATAGATTATTCTTTGATCTTTGCTAGATTGATGCTGTATTTTTCTACTTGTAATTGTTTAAAATAAGTGGAAAATGGCTGATTCAGTTGCTCAATCGGATGGTGGAAATGATCAAGAAAAATCCAAACGGATTTTTAAAATTATTGTTATTGGTAATTCAAATGTTGGTAAGCGTGATGACACGTTTCTGTTTATTCTATAGTTCACAGTACATCGTATGATTTTCAATTTATTATTAGGAAAAACTTGTTTAACGTTTCGATTTTGTTCTGGTAAATTTCCCGAAAAATCAGAAGCAACTATTGGCGTTGATTTTCGAGAAAAAGCAGTGGAAATTGACGATGAAATATTAAAACTACAAATATGGGATACAGCCGGTCAAGAACGATTTCGTCGAGTAAAAATATTTCACTAATATGAATAAAATTCATGCACTATTATATTTGAATATTTTAGTCAATGATCAATCATTATTATCGCAATGTCCATGCTATAATCTATGTTTATGATGTTACAAATTTAGCAACATTTGAAAGTTTACCATTGTGGATTAATGAGTGTGATAAACATGTGATTGATCCTGAAATACCTCGAGTTTTGGTTGGAAATAAATGTGATGTTGAGTAAGTGTTTACTATTATGATCATAATTTGTACGATACTAGAATAAATTAATTCTAGTGATGAACAAATGGTTGTACAAACATCTGTAGCTCAACGATTTGCGTATGTAAAACAAAATAATAGCATAAAAATAATCTCATTATGTTTTTATTACATTTAATTTAAGGGATACGAACAATATGCCATTATTTGAAACAAGTGCAAAAGCAGATGAACATCAAGATCATGTGAACTCAATATTTTTATTATTAGCTCATAAATTAAAATATGCTAAACCATTAATGACACAACCAAAATTATATTCACAATCATTAATTTCCATTGATCGAACGAATACTAATAGACAAACAAATACAACAAATTCAAATTTATCTGAGAACGATGGTGGTTATTGCATGTGTTAATATACTTTATTATAAACGTCATACATACAGGAAGTAGTCGAATTGTAATGTTTAGGCCTACATTAATTCTGAGTGAAAGCTCGAAAATCATTTCGAGTATTCATTTAGAACTGGTGTCTGCATAGTAATGTTGAAAATGAACGATATCAAACTTATTCGCATAAAATACAGATTCGTTTTTAGAGAGCATTATCTAAGTCTCATATTAATAGATATATATTATCTCAACGTATTCGTTTTTATTAACAAAATATCGTTTCTGTTTTTTGATATATTGAAAACCACCAATGATTTTTGGAATATTTTTCATCCTTTTAACGTCTATGACATATTACCATTTCTCTATTTGTCTGTCATCTTTGATCCTCAAAGATTTCACGTACTACGTCCTTTTTTTTCCGTAGTTGGCTAGAACGGTTTGCTTATATGTAAAGAAAGGTGTTGTGATTTTGTATATAAAAGGTAATTTAAAAACAAATTTGCTTAATCCATCACTATTCTTTTTGTTAAACATGTTTTCTTCTGTATTCTTTTTATTTCTCAAATACTCTATTGTAAGTTGTTGTTATGTTTTGGAATTGTGATTTTTTTTATGGGCTTAACATTTTGAGTGCTGATGAAAAAAAATTTTATCTTGTGAAATATTTATATAATATGCATACGTTATTTTTTAAAATAAAAACAATTATTCTTCAGTTATTTTGAAAAGTATAGCTTCAAAAACAGTATTAACATAGATCAGTCAAGACTAAAAAACATGTGTACGCAGGAAGATGCAGTACGTCAGCCGCTGAAAGTAACAAAATTCATACAGTCTGTATGTTGAAAACTATTTGTATTTTTTATTTATGTTTCTATTAAACTAACCAATAAATCTTACTTATATTTCGTTCATTTGTAAATATATTGATTGAATAAAACACAACTAATCGATTTGACTGTGACATTTTTCAAGATATCAATAGTCTATTTCTTCGTCACATTACGAATTAAAAGTATATTAATTCAGCTTTTAACAAAATGAATGATGTTAATGTTCCTGCACAAAAGTTGAAACTTATATCTCCGTGCTAGAGAGTTCATATTTTTATCGTTAAAAACAGCAAAGTCTCAGCTCTAAATCGAACTTTTTTAGAATAGCAGTTTAGATAAACCTTAACGAAAAACAAAAATCGTTCAGAAGTCTTGTAATACAAAAAACCTGGATTTTATGAGCACCGGCTGGAAATAAAATCTGTTTGAAAAATCAAAAAGAGCAAATATAGCGCTTGAAAAATTATATTGCAATACGTTGCTCTCGCTAATCAAGACCACTTATTCAAGTGTCGAGAAGAGCTGACGATTGTTGAACCAAAATGTGAGAGAAACCGCTTGATAGAGCAATGAGATTTTTTGTCTTTCTTGTTAACGTTGAATGAATTCCAATAAGGATTGAATTTGTTAGGTGTAGTATCACTCAGATCATTCTGCGTTTTTCAATTTAAAAAATAATCATGGAAAGTATTCTGAAAACGGTTTAGTATATTTTCCTAGAGGTAAAGAGTAGATAAGGCCTTGTACATACATTCGTACTTATCTTGCGAGGATCGGACGAGAGTTTCTGATGTACATTGGCGAATGTTGGTAGTAACTGTACTTATGCTTCGAGGGACGGGTATTGTTACCGCACGTAATGAACTACTTTATAAATACACACCTCATGAGCTCCATTTCGTCAAAGATCTATTTTTCGTACAGGTGCCGAATAGGTATATCATGGTGTACACGTTTATCTTGTCATTTTCTAGCATTAATATTTAAAGTATTCTTAATCATTATCATGTATATCATCATATATATTTTTTACAAATTATTTTTTTTGGCACGATAAAATACTTCATCTGAAAATATAAGGTTAGCTCAAGGTACTCAAATGTGGTGATAATAGGAAAACAATCACAAACAACATTACAATCATACATTGAAGATAAATATGATTTGACCACCCTTCTCTTTCGCTCTTCTTTTTGATAGCTTGTAAACTATAGATACTGGAGTTATTATATTAGTCAAAAGCGTTACTACAGCCATCACAGAAAAGCAATCAAACAAGCCAGAAATAGGGGTTCGGCCACTTTCCGTCGTTGGAAATGTAATTACATTTATTCTGATATTGACAAATACTATAAAAAATAATTTCTCAAAAATGAGAAGGATTTTAGAAAAACCTCAGTTTCCTAGTCAAGAAAACAGTAAACTTTTGGAAGCTTTGTGTAAAATAGAATGATTAGTTGTCATTATGCTGAAACTGCAGAACCGAGACTCATCGATATGAGTCAGAATGTCTTTCTCGCACGAAGAGGCTGGGACAAGTGAAATAACCCAACATTTTAGAATAGGAAATGGAAAAACTGGAAGCAACCAAATTTTTCAAGTTTTTTTAACCGAATACAACTTACTTTCTTTCTGATTTGACTTGTTCAGCATGTGTGAAAACCTATAAATCCAAATGTTGAGCTTTCTAGGACTTTTACTTTCTGTGTTCTGGACGGTTTTCTTTTTGATGAAAAATTCAGCGTCCAAAAAATGGAGAGCAAACATAAAGATACTGTTTCTCTACCAAGACAAGTGATGGAAGAGGGTTTTTTTCACCCTATGTAGTCCATTGCACGGTCTATCCGATAATGCAATCAGATCGTCTTTACCTCGAACCTTCAGCTGATACCGAAGGTTTTCTGAGGATCTTAGGGGTTTATATTGTTTGACGCCTTTCTTGCGCGTCTGGCTTAAGTATAAAACGAGGTGCACTTTCTCATAGACATTCAAGTGTGGACGATCTGAATTTGGTCTCAAAAGTTTGGACAACAGAAAATACTTTGGTTTCTAGAAAGTTTCCCAGAAACTTTCAGAACTACACGAATATTTTTTATTGATTATACATACAGAATCAAGCTGAGCGGATAAAATAAAGTATTTCTTGACATTCTGAAGTATGTTGGATGGATTTTGACTGAGTTATGCGTTTTTTAATTTTTGGTGAAAATAATCAAAAATGGTTTATTTCCCCTAGTATAGGTTTTCACTCGGTTGTTGCATTTTGTTCTGAAAACTAACATTGCCACGAGATTCAACATAGTCGATAATCTCTGTTTTCATGCATTCCTGATAGTCCCAAACCTATTGATAAAGGAGTCCCAGCCCTTCGAGAAAAATGTTCGTAGCACCTCATCCATGGCTTTTGAAGATGTCGCTCAAATCCGGTTTTGTATAGAACACTTCCGACTATATATCTACTTAAAAAAACCCATAGATTTCTAAGCCAGCTTTCAGAGGACTGAACTGGTTTTCCACAGATCTCCTGAAAAACCGGTCTTTACAATTTTTTCAAAGTCGTTTTGCTTATGAAAACATAGCTTCGCCTTGGCTAGAGAATGAGAAAACCGCAGTCTCTATCTGTTATTCATTTAATTCCTCATAGAAAGGAAGCGGTGCGTAGGAATTTTCTGATGAAACAATATGTTGAAAAATGACTGAATGACACATTATTCGTTCCAGTTTCTGACGCTAATCACGAATATGGGCTTGGTTTCGTTTTTAAAATACTTTCTTCAAAACAAAAATGCAAAATACTATTCTAAAAATTTAATAATTTCTACGTGATACCTGCTCTCGGAGGCACTAGGGGCTTCCATTGAGTTTAACGTTGCCCATCGAAATTTTTCCATCTATTGATAGATCAAGGTCGGAACTACTTATGTCCCAAATATTTCCAAAATTTGTCTTATGCCATAGAAGAAAATCAATTTTGAAAACTGATATTTTCAGCCAAAGTCACTACTTTTGATGCAGTTTTTATTTGAGCGAAAGAGAATTAGAAGCTCACACGTTCAGGCGTTGTAGTATTCGAGGCTCTCTATCTAATGGTGTTTTCAAAATTTTATGAAAATATTTCATTTCGATACAGTATGGCTCTAAAGTGAACAAAATATGAGTTTAGGACTTACCGAATACAGGTCACTGTATGAGAACGAAACCATTCCCAAAGGTCGAGTTTGTTTCAAATCGAAGAAAAATGTTGATTCTATTTATGTAAACAATTTGAGGTCTTTATTTTGTATGATTGCCGCGATATGAGCAATACAAAGTTGTCAATATGAGAGATGTCGCATTTTTCAAAAGCGAGTCGAAGTTTTAAAATGCTTGTTTCTCAGCAACTATGCAATATTTTTTCAAACGGAAAAAATATAGACTAATTGTTCTACTATACTTTGTTCGATTTACACTTTTTGTAAAGCTGAGGCTTTGCGTGTTCTAACGGTTAAAAATTTGAACTCTCTAGCACGGAGGTATAGGTTTTTAGCTTTTATGTAGGAACATTATTATCACCCATCAACCAACAATGATGAAATAAGTTCTTTTTAAAGATCACCATCGGGATTATTCTACCCTTTGAAGAAACACATTTGCATATTTGACTGCTACAATTACGTATAAATCGATCATACCAAAAAGAGAATGCCTCAACTTATATTAAGTAAAATTTGGGACATGACTTCTCTTCTCGTACACGTATACGATATCTTTTGGAGAATGAGAATGAATGTCAGTTTTCTAGAAAAATCAGCCTTATTTCTTGTCCAATATTGTTGTTAGAAATTAGTTTACTTCACTTTTGAAAATTAAATGTTTTGTTTGGTATTGAGGAAATCTAACGTTTGTTAGACAAAACGTTCAATTTTCAAAAGTGATACTAATTTCTAACAACAATGTCTAATGAGAAAGAAGATTAATTTTATTAAATAAATATATCATCTTCACTCCGGTGTGCTATCTTAATAAAAGATTGGATGTCATTTTCTACTTAGATAGAGATGTTTTTCATTGCGACTGTGCTCTGAATACTAAGAATTAGATAATCTTTAGTAGTAGTGAAAACAGGAAAATAATTGTGTATAATGCTTCTAATTTAAAACACCAATACATTAGTGGGTGACTTTACAGTTTAGACGCGAAATACTAATCAGACAATTTATTTATCATACTTATGAATAATGATATTTTGAAATAAAGACAAAAATTAGACTAGAATTGGACAAGTTGTCAAGTCCAAAAATCAAATGAGATATCGCGACAACTTCATATGATATATCACATTATAAATAATTATTATTTTCCAATATTGTTGTTAAATTATACATCATATCGTATCCAACATTCACCCAATTATCGATGATTCTTTTTTTTTCTTGCTCAATAACCATTTATAATGGCGACATTGATTATTCACAATCATTGTGACTTCAAACATCGATCACATGATGAGTGACATATACCAATGACAAAATTACCGGTTTTGAATAATATCGATGTGGCACGATGTTTTCGCTTCTCCAAATCGATTTTTTATAATACAACTACACGTTCCCGAATCGTTTTGTGTCACTTTCGATAACGTGAATATAGCATTTTCACCATTAAAATTGGATTTTGGTACTATATTTGGTGAAACAAGCTGAAATGGAATAGTTTAGTTAGTTAATAAATATCGAGAATGCGAAAAAATACACACACCTTATCATTATGGTACCACTTGACTTCAATTTGAGGACCTGATATTGCACATAGTAATTTCAATGGTTTGCCTTCTTGCACAGATATATTTTGTAATGGTTGAATAATACGTGGTGTCGCATCGGAAGCTGATCGAGCGACAACTAATTGAGCAATCGTTTCTTCTCGTCCAAGTTTGTTTATTATGTGGCATTTAATAGTTCCATTGTCTTTTATTGTCAATGGTCCAATATCTAAATAATGAATATCATGCGCTTGGAGTAGTCGGTATTTGCTATTGTTTTCATGATTATTCGATATTTCTTTATCATTATGATACCATGTTAACGACGGCATTGGATCACCACCGAAACAACATTTGAATTTAGCTAAAATGAAGACATCTTAAATTTGCTTTTAATAGTTGATTAGCATATTTACCTATTTCATTTGGAAGAACGAGTAAAGACTGTGGACGAATAACCAAATAGGGTGGAACAAACTTATTGTCTAATGACCATGAAACATGATGTGTTATTTGGTCAGTTTTAGTTTTATTCATTTGTCTATCCTGGTAAATATGATGTTCGTTTGATTCCGTAATATTATGTTTCAACTGTTTTTCATTGACAATTACACCATTTTCCAAATTAGATGACTGTCGTTTGCGAATATGTACTAGAATAAATGGATGAATACATTTCTGAGACCTAAATCTTTAATATTGCTTCCTGCATAAGTTAGAAAACTAATATTTCGTTATAATTTTATTAATGCTGGAGATAGATGCACACCATGCACAAATCACACACGGTAAAAAAAAGCGCCCAAAAAAGCGCCAACTAAAAAACGTTCACGAAAAGTATACTGGAAAAAACGTCGACAAAAATTCGTCCAAGCGTAGTATTTAAGTGCATACTATATAGACGACTCGTTTCACTGCACTAGCTTATCCGGAAATCTTTTTAAATTCTATTTTTCCATCGAACAAAAAACTCATACGAAAAAATTCGTCCAGAAATAAAACCGTCTAGCAAAAAAGCATACCAAAATGTGACGAAAACACCGCCCACTAAAAAGCATCCACTTTTGGACGCTTTTTTTTCTTTACCGTGCACACGTCAGACATATCAATATTTTTACTAATAATTCTATAATGCAGAGATTTCAAAAGCTTGACTGCAACATGTTGACGAAACCGTTCAGTGAAAAAATTAATCAGAACCTTACTTCCTATACCTCAAAGAGGATGCTATTTCTACAGTGAACAACTTCAAGCTTCAACTTTTTCAAATATTCACTCTCATGCAATGTAATATACCTAAACCGTTATCTAATGCTCGCTTAAACTGTGATAGACGTTTCATTATACGATCAATAAATTTGTGTATAGAAGCTGAAAAACAATATGAATATCTGCAATAATCCGTATCTGTCTGAATTCGTCGATGTGATTTTAGACTTACCTTTTTCACCATTTGATTTTCTAGAATTTTCACTACTGTTTAATGCATCTTCATCGATAAACAAGGTCGTATGTAAATCATTAACACACACTGAAACGTGATGTTGATGTTTATTATCATTCACGTGTGCGTGATTATTTTTATTATATCGTTGTTGTTGTTCTGCATGATCATTAAATATAAGATGTTGATTATTATTACTGTTATTAGAATGATTTTCTATTTGATAAACGGGCAAATACGTATCAGGTTCATATCTCATACGGACAGAATCTTTATTATCCATTCGTTCCCAAATAGCCTGATGAGGCAATGAGATCGGAGGTGGACCTTTGAGTACAGATGGTTGAACATATCGATTTTCTTGGTAGTTTGATAATGGCTAAAAGTAGATTAAGTAGTATGTTGCACCGTAAGAGATGCACTTCACATGTCATTAAAACTAACTAAAACAGTTTTTAATGACTCTGTTAATGCCAGATTTACGATAGCTAGTATTATATAAACCTTAGTTACTTTAAATAATGAGACATTTAGTTAGCATTGCGAATGGGATCTCAAGCATTAGGTGGGGATATAAAGCTGAACGTAGTGCGAATCGAATAAAGATAACCCTTGAAATGAAATCCATAGAGGTGCTGTGACAAAATAAATTTCTTTAATAATCTGCCGATCGAAAAAACAGAAAAAATTTTCAATTATTCGAGGAGTGCGTACCCTCCCGATATCTGCAGCCCCGTCTTCAATTAATATGAAGAGGGTGGTGAATGCTATTTAACCTTACCATTGGTGGCTGAAAGGAATTCTCCTGATAGGTTGTATTTCGCTGATGCTGACTAATACCACCATTATTTATCTGTCGTATCGATTGATTATCACTATCACTTGATGTATCAAGTGTTGTACATCGACTACTAACGGTTGAACTTCTTTTACGTTGATCTTTTTGTTGTTGTAGTTGTGATGAGCAAGGAATGGATGCTGATATGTTTGTACTATTTTGTGGTATTCGAGTATTAGTTTGATAGTGTGTTTGACGTCTCCAATCTTCTAGTGAAATATTATTTTGTTCTTGATAGCCCCCTCCTCCTAGTGATAACATCGACTCAGAGTCAGTAATTGGTTCGAGTGCGGTTGTATAAGATAGAACACAATTCGGTACACGAACATCGTTGTCAATCATCGATCTCATTATTGTATGATAAGCATCATCGGTTGTATGCCGTTTTCGACGATCACGCAGACGTTCGCGATATGTTGCCGATCGACTAGTTCTATTATTAACTAATACTTGTGATCTATCATGATTAGATGAAAAATAATCATTTAAAGTTGTTTTGTTTAATTCCGATGGTACAATAATAGATGAATAACGTCGTCCATCGGATGATGATTGCGTTGTTAAGGATCGTCTTGTATCATAACACCGTTGTTTTTGCTCTTTATAGAGTAAATTAATATCTTTCAATTGGTCAATAGGTAATCTTTCAACAATAATTAAATCGCGTTTATTTTGATGATTTAATACGGGTAAACTATAATTTTCTATTCGGTTATATCTATGTGCATTTGTTGTTGATGCTAGTGGACGACGAGATGATTTATTCTTAAGTGGATTAGAATCTCTTAAACATATGTGAACTGTATCAGGAAATATAAAGTCAGATATTCGATTGAAACTTTTCGATACGGGTTTATATAATTGATCAGATCGTGAATGTTGTGATGATCGGGGTGGTGGCAACCATCCATTTGGAAAATATCGTGAATTATCAAACGAATGCATTATAATGACTAAAATAATAAACAACGACAATTAGTCGAAAAGAACATTTTTCAAGGATCGAAACTCATTTGAGTGTTGACGGCTTTGTAGTTTCAGGCTTTACAAAAAAATAAAAGTTAAAAATATGCTTAGTACATACACATAAAAGAGACATATTATATTATATAAATGGTATTAGATATCTATGGTAGAAAATAAGGGAAAGAGAAAGCAGTGATGAAAATATATTTTGTTTCAGCTGATAGAAAAATTGACATTATATAACAGTGTACGTATATATGTCTGTGTGTGTGTGTGTGTATATATATATATATATTTGTATATATACACTTTTTTATTGCATTTATATAAAATAATACCACAGGATACAGTCGGTTAATGCTCCTTCAGTAATTCAACACTTGTTGAGATCACCTGTATGTTATCATAAATTGAACCCTCACAATAAATACCTACATATATATATATATAAAAAGGAAGAAGAAGCCACATATTATAACTAAGAAAGTGTTATTTTATGCAACTGCGTGTAAAATCAAGGTTTATTATAATTAATCTAAACCAGAAATGACATTCTCTGTGTGCCAAGTTGGCAATCTTATTTTGCCTTCAGTTTGACGGCTACTATTCTAAATACTTGCCTGAAAAGAAATCTTCATTTTTACGTCTGAACTTAATTTATAAAGTCATTTACCTAACAGTCATTAGGTTATTGTTTTCTAATTATCGCTATATAGTTTATTTGACTGGTCTACAGACAACTACCATCTGCTGCATAATAAAAAGAACGTAACGAATCAAAAGTTAAAAGGTCTTTAATAAAACATTGTAAAACGAATAATTGATAGAACACGTGTCATAATGACATCTCTACAACAGTTGACTTTTTTCATGATGTAATAAAAACTTGATGAGATTTGGATCAAATATCGGTAGTTCAATTAATGGTATAAATAAAAAAAAATTCTGTATAATTTTGTGCACTGACGCAATTTTATTTAGCAATTATCTTTTGTATAACAAAGCAAATGGTTTCTAGTTTCTTTTCTTGAATAAATACTATGTTTATTTAGTTGTTCTATTTCTATCATAATCAATTATGGCAAGCAGAAAATATGTAAAAATTTTACTATTCTCTCCCCCTTCTCATCGTATTAAAATAACTTGTTGTACAACTTCCAATAAGATGCTACTGTACAATAATTATACCTGTTTATTGATATTATTCAGGTCATGTGTCTTTCTTTCTTTTCCTTTTCTTTTATTACAATTTCCCCAATGAATTTCTCTTTCTCTCTATTCGAGATTAATTGCAGTTGTTGTTATGTAAACTACGACTCGATTTACATCGAAAAAATGATGAACAACTACATAATACAATCAGAAGACAGAAATAATAATAGAAAATACTAACTGTTAATAGTAAACATGGACAAAATACACAATCATAAATATGTAAATTATGTACATCAAACTAAAATATCTGTAAATGTATGTATATATATTGTATTATATCAGACTCAAAAATCTTGCCGAAAGAGAAAATCAATAAAGTTAAGAGGAAAAAATAGCCAATATCCAAATATAATTCTTTTCATCATTAACAGAAATTTTCTACAATATTTTTTTTTAGCCTCTTGAAACGCGTTCATCAAGGTTTTAGTTTAATCTTGATTTCTGAATGTGATGATTCTTTTCTATGTAAAAGAACAACCATCATAACAGGTAATACTTCACTTCATTTACAAAACAATTGCAAAAAATAATCATTACCTAATTTCAAAATTATCTTTTTAATAAAATAAAACTGACGGTAGAGTTCGTGTAGATCGAAGATGAATCATTGAAAAAATACAGTTTCAAGTCTTATATTTTTGTATAGATTAGAACAATATTTGCATATAATTCTAATTCTTGATTTCTTTTTTTACCCATTATACTCATCCTAATCTGTGGACTTGAAACCATCTATAGAATATATTTCAAAAAAAAAGTGTCTAATATACTTACTCACTCTCTACCTTTCTTCGTTATTCCATATGACATCTCAGTCAGAAATAAAAACAATCACTAAACACACACACACACACACATATAAAGACTTTTTTTTATTATCATTTGTCAAAAAAAACAATACAAAAAGACATTTTTTTCTATCGTAATTTACATGTCACTACAACTTATTTTTTTCATTCTTTTGCTGATGAAAATATATTTCTTTTTCTCTTTATGTTGATAGAATCGTCCTTCGCTTTTTTTTTTCTTCTTTTTTTTTTCCAAGACTATGTATATACTGTAGTCTCAATAAAAATATTTTGTTATTGTGAATAATGTTCTAAACACATTTGATGCGCGCACAAGCATCAAATCTCTTGCTATTTTTTTCCTCTCCATCTTGTTGTTCACAATGATTGCAACAAATGCCTAAAGGAAATAAATTTCTTTTCCTTTTTATTTTCAAAATTCGACATCGACTATAACTGCGAGATTTATAATAAACATGATTGCTTTTTTCTGCCGCTCTATTTTGATTGTCTCGGTGAACAGAGAAAGAGTTGAGCTCTCGATAAATGTTCTTCAATCATTGTGTATTTGACTGAATAACTTGATAATGTATACAAAAAAAAATATATATATATATATTTTTTTTTTTGTTTACTTCATCATTATCATCATCATCATCATCATCATTGTAGTTGGGAGATCATCTTAAGACATAACAACTGTGCGTGTGTGTATATAATTGTTCAAAAGTTTAATGATCGACAGTCGATATATATCTGATTCTATCTATATCGACGTTTCTTTTTTTGCAGATATGAACAAAGCGTGTAACTAGAGACAAGAAACCTATCCTACATATTATTTAAAATTTTTTGGGTAGTTTTTTGAACTATGTTCCATCTCAATTAAACTCATGTAAAATTTTAAATATTTACACAAGTTTTGTATTTTAGAACGCTTAATAGATAGAAACATAATATAAAAGAAGATATTGTTTAACCATGACTAATTAGTGTAGTTTTTTTCTCTTTGTCAAATGCTTATTCAAAGAGCTAGCGTGAAAATTTGCATTATAGCTTTTAACATTTTACTAGGGATAAAAAGAAAAAAACACAAGTGAAAGAACAATAGTGAATCATATTTTTGCTTTTTTATAGTTCTAGAGAACGGCGTGCCGAGAAACTGAGAGTAGACTATGTGCATCCTAATCATTATTTTCAAATAGAGCTTTTTTTTATTATTCTCTCATCTGTCTCTTGGACACATTAAATTCTTCTTGTTAAATGATATCATAATACGAGTTTACGACTTATACCATGGTCTCCTTCACCAAGGTTCTTTTTTTCTTTCGCTTATACAACAGTAGGTAAAAAGATTAAATTAGACAATATGTCAACAGCAGAGAAATGACAACTTATTAGTTATGATAAAGTTCATTTGTTGATATATTGGAAAAATGATAAATCCTTCGTGTAGACAAAGCATCCGTTATATTTAAACGTACCAACAGCACAAATGTTTTTAACTTAGCTAGTAAAAGTTGTTTCTTAACTAGAATTAGTTCTACGACATATGTTACGTTAATAGTTGCAGCAAAACACTCTACATCCAGTAGTTGAGTAATACAAGTGCATCTCTTGAATAGATGACATAAAACTCCTCAACCTTTTAAATATGGTGTTCATTGGCGGACCACCAGCAGGGCAATTGCCCCTCCTGGAAAAATATCAGGGGCAATAAATAGTTATTGCTAAGTAGTTATTGCCCTGTGAAGAATATTTCGCACCAGAGTATCTGTCCAAAGTTTAAAATAAAAAAGAGCAATTCTTGATCGAAAAATCTGTTGTACATTTTAAATGAAGGAAAAGTGTGTTAGCACGAACAAAAATTATGAAAGGAAGCACGCTTGTGTATGCACTACTCTAAAATATTTATTATCCTCCTAAAAACATTTTCCCGGCTCGCCCATGATGGTGTTACTTTAAATTCTTATTACTAGATAATCAATACAAAATATATCGAAAACTGTTTTGAATGTTAGGATTCTGAGGGTAAACTAAAATTTAAGTGTATCATTCTCATCCTAGTGCTTTGTTACCTGTCAAATAATTGATGATAATAATTTAAATATACGATTTGGAGGAGTTTGGCGTGTTCAAGAACATTTCTTTTTAAAAATATAACCTAACAGTGGCTGTTTTTAACAAAAAAAACACACATGAAATTAGAAACGTGTGTGTTATCCACAAATTAATAAGATTTATTACTCGTACCATTTGTTTGTTGTATGTGTTTATATACATATATATATAAATATACGTTTCTCCTGTAAATAACAGCAAAAGAAACTCTATTTACAAGAATATTATGATTGTATTTTCTCACCCCCGCGATATCGACATAGTGCCGGTGGATATCTTGTATATCTATTTTTATTAATAATAATAACAATAGTCTTCCTGTTTAACATGTATAAAAAGAAGAAACATAGCACAAGTTATTTTTCAGAATACAACAGAATAGCAAGCACATTTCTCTACGTAATGAATATATCCGAAAAAACGATTGTCACTGGTTTAAATTTTTAAAAAAAAGTCATGAATAAAAAATACACTTTTCTTTTTTTAAATAGTCACATAGTAGGATGTGTAATCTGGTTTTTAAACATGATTGGTGATTTCTGTCCGTTAGGTATGGATCCAACTTAAGAAACGAAAACAAAAAAAGAATTAGTCTCATCTGTCTACTCTCTTTCAGATTGACAGCAATATTGCAGCTACTATACTTACAGCTTACCCAAAATAAAATATGAACACTTGAAATAAAAAATTACAATTCACAATCATAGAAAAATCTTAATTCTCTGTTCATTCATAAGCAAAATCACAAGTTTGTCGAAAGGAGATAAGCTTTTCTATTCTTTACACTGCAACACACATATACTATATTGACACGAATTGAGATAAATACAATAATTTGTTATTTACTTATGATGTCAATGTTCTCATTATATTTCTCGAGAAGTTGCAAATGAAAAATACCGATGCACCGACTCCTCATTTTGATGGTAGCTTGTCGCATTAATTGAGCTCTACCCATTTGCAGAATGTCTTTTAGTTCCAGAGAAAACAGCAACATTAGGCTACGCCACAAGCGATTGCAACACGAACCCTAGATTTCAAATCAATCACATGTTCGAAAAAAATGTACTTTTAAACTTATAAAAAAGAATGAGTGTATTGTTTGTTAATATCATAATCCATATATTATATGAAGTCTATCATTTTTATTTTCTTCTGGATGATATTTCCACTAATGCCGCATACTGGCATGCCCATCACCCTCTGAAAAAAATGTAGTTTCTTATGCAAAGGTTAATTAGTTCCATTACCTGCATCTGACTATTAGAAGTTAATTTTATTCTTAAACTCGAAACTTCAATGTCATTTCATTCTTATTTCTTTCTTCGTGTCATTGTTCTTCTAATATACACCACATATACTTCGTGTGAGCGATATTGTGCTTATGAGCGAGATGCGAAAAGAGTTTTGAGCCCAGAATGATTAATTTAAAGAAAGTTTAATTAATTCAAAGAATATGTATTATCTGTTCGCTCGAGCACAAATTTCACTAGACGGAAAATCACTATCGGTCATTTTTCAAAGTTTTAAACGTATTGTTGATTACAAATCACTCGTCGTTCTATTCGTATAATAATGAGATACTTAAGCCACAATAATGCTCGTTCATCTTATGGCTCTTATACTTTCAGTGTTGTATAAATCATAATTAAATCGTTTAGTTCGGTTTATTAAACATTTTCGCTTTATCAATCGAATCAAACACGAAGTTTCGAGATGATTTCGAGGACAAATTTTCGTCTAAAAATAGTATGAAAGTAAACGCTTTTCTGCCATAAGGTCACATATGTTAGTTATACAGCACGTGCTTTAGCTCTCAGTTTTGTACAAACAATAAAGAAAGAGAGGATAGGCAATCAATCAATATTACTTTACTACCGATCTTGTCTTGTTCGACTAACTAAACATTTTAGGCTCTAACTTCTAGACAGAGAAATGTCACTCCCTCAGCTGTTTACTTCTTTGCTTTATGAAAAGAAAACCACTCTGAATGTGGTCGATTCCCTCCCTCTCTCGTCCGAAGACTTGAGACGGTGCGATCATCAACGGAAGCAGGC